>CAUYRH010054980.1:0-20260 GCA_963574655.1 Perodicticus potto | reverse complement strand
TATGCACCCAATTTAAATGCTCCTAGATTCTTGAAACAGACCTTACTCAGTCTGAGCAATATGATATCCTATAATACCATAATAACAGGGGACTTTAACCCTCCTCTTACAGAGCTGGATAGATCCTCTAAACAAAAATTAAACAAAGGTATATGGGACTTAAATGAGACCCTAGAACAACTGTGCTTGATAGACGCATATAGAATATTCCATCCCACAGATAAAGAATATGCATTCTCCTCATCGGCCCATGGATCATTCCCCAAAATTGATCATATCCTAGGACCCAAAAGAAACCTCAACAGAAACACCCTCCTTACTCACTTGATCTGGCCCCCAGTGACTTTTTTCTGTACCTGCAGATAAAGTAAATATTGGAAAGGTGACATTTTGATGGCATTCAGGACCTCAAAGAAAATTCAATGACACCTATGACAGCCTTACAGAAATGAGTTCCAAAATTCCTTTGAAGGGCGGACTGGGCATTAGTGTCAGTTCATAGCTTCCCAAAGCAAGTACTTCAAAGGTGACCATAGTGACACACAGTAATACGGTATAAAACACTTTTTCATTTCTTTTTTTTATTTTGGATTAATATGTCGGTACATACAATTAGGTTACACTGCTCTCCTTTGTCTAAGATGAGTTTGTGAACTTATTTGTCAGGTCTCTAAAAGGCAATGAATAGCAAATGTGAACAACGACCTGAAGAGAGTTGTAAAGCCTGTTATAAAAGGAAGAATGTGATAAAATGGTACTCAGTTGAGGAAATGGAATTGATTCTTTAAAAGTGTTACCTTTTTAAAGAAAAAGACTGGTTGAGGGGAAGTAGATTAAAGGCATTCATCAGTAAGAACAAAACTATTAATAACCATTTTTGAATGTTTGATCATTGCTAACAGGGAACTGGACACTTTACAAACCTCATAAATATTAAGTTCTTTGAACATCATGAGATGTATATATTATTCTCAAGTTTTAGAAAAAGGAAGCTTTGCCTTAGAGAAAATAAATGTTAAAAAATATAATTTTTAAAAGTAAAATCATGATTATCATACAAATATAAAATAAATAAAATCTGTAAGTTTTAATTCACTCATCAATGCGGAAATTGGTTAGGTGGTACAACTGGTTCAAAGAAAATTCAAATGTTTATAGAGAACGACACATCTATAGAAAAGCAGTGCTGAAATAAATGTTACACAGATGCTAAGTTGACTTATTTGTTTAGATTTGTTTTTACTAAATAGTCTTTTTTAGCAGCATGGTGATTTTACCCCCACCAGGTGGAATTTGTATGTCTTCAGACTATAAACAAGATAGAACCTCCTTTATTCCTGTCTCTCATCCCCATGCACACAAGATCAAATAATCAGAAGTTGGTACTACACAATGCATTGTTCTTAACTGGAAACCTCCAGTTAATATTCGTGTCTATTTAGAATTTTCACCCAGGTTTTTTTTACTATACGTGAATTGCTCAGCTTTCAGACAGAATATGAATCTGTTTCTGAAAAATACAATATCCACAAATG
Organism: Perodicticus potto; assembly: GCA_963574655.1. NCBI lineage: Eukaryota > Metazoa > Chordata > Mammalia > Primates > Lorisidae > Perodicticus > Perodicticus potto. Next base: position 18,725 of record CAUYRH010054980.1, on the reverse strand, counting down.
TATGCTCTGATTTGAACAGACTCAGTAGGTTATACATTGAATGGAGGTAGATTTGATTTTCTCTTTTAAATTTGTGTAGCATATTTAGAAAGCAAATAGTTTATTTTATTAATGCAATCTTCTAACCATAGAACTTCTGGCACTCTCAAAAGGAACATACAATAACCGAGGATTAATGTTGTCATGTATATTTCATGTTATTCTAATGACTCCAGAGACCTACTTTGTATAGGTTAGCGACAAAACATTCTCATAGCACTTTCTATTATGAACCTTCAAGTGAATAAAGGCATTGAACAACAGAATTCTGAATATCGTGAAAGACAAATAAAATCTTGCATCTGTGTTATACATTTCCTATTTTATCTCTGGTACCTGAAAATTATTACAACAAAAATTGTTTAAAATAGCAGTTGATTACTATACCACTTAGAGAGAAAATAAGAAGACAATTTCAAATATTTAAATTCAAAAGAAATATAGTCCAGTGCTGCAGAAGTTGAGAAAAATAATTTCTCTCTGGAAGGATATATAGCAAAAAGGCAGAGGGTGATAATGTGGTCAGTTAGGTATGACTTTTTATTTAATAGAATTGGAAAACACATCTTACTATCTGTGTACTCGACTGAATTTCAAACACATAGAAAAAACAAAATAGTACTTCTGATAAAAGCAGCCCGTGCTTTGTTTAATGCCAAGTGCTTACTTTTAAAAATGAATAGTATAGTCTCTCACAGGCAAATGGTATGTCAGTCACATAAATTACAAATGAAGAACCCAAGTTAAGGTCACAAGAAAAAACAAATGCTGATATTTTTATCACATAATTCTTAGGCACCGAAACAGGAGCATTGAAAGTATAAGGCCTGGAAGGCTGCACGGCTAAGTTCATATTCAAATGAACAAATACAGGACATAAGACATGAACCTGCGATGATTCCGGCTAGCCCTAAACTTGTTAATATTTTTGAGATTTTTCTTGCTTTCAAGTGCTTGATCCTTTTAATTCATCACAAGAATTACTTTGATGTACTTATTCACGTCTAATAATGAGTGTAGACAACATGACAACTATCATCCTGGTCATAGCATTTCAACTTGTTTTTCTGTGTAACCCGTCCCATTCAAGCCGTATTTCTCATTGTACCAAAGGGTAGTTTACCTAGCTTTTTATATTAATTACAATAAAGATTTGCCTTTGATGTTTTGACATGCAGTGTTACAAAAGTAGTCAAGGTCTTAGACAAAAGCCTTGCAGATTGTCTCGATTATTCCATACTTTTTAGATAGTTGGCATAACACATTTCTTTATGAAGGTTGTAATTGCAAGGTGTCACCATGAAAACCAAACAGAGCAGTTAGAATTGCTCTTTGTCAAGCCATTTTTTCCCCCTTCAATTCATTGTATTCATTCAAGAATTTTTTTGCATTAGTCTCCGTTTAGAATCTTCTACTTAATATCTCATCTTTAATTTACAAGGAAGGCAAGTTTAACATGGTCGACATTTATTGAGTTTTTTTTGTGCCATCCACTGCTTAGCACTTTATATAAGTAATCTTATTTAATTCTGACCATGACAGTATAATGTAGAATTAACATGTAAACTGATAAGAAAGAAACTGGAGTGTCAAGACTTAAAGACATTTTCCAAAGTCATACGGTTAAGAAGTTGCAGGGCTAAAACTCCCCTCATATCCACTGGACAAAAAAACATATTTTTCTTTTGATGACATTGTATACAATGATATAGGAGCAATATACATCTATTATCTGGGACCTTGAACAACTTTAGTTTTATTGCTCTTGTATTTTCACTATCCACAGTTATAAAGGTACTTAAAATTATTATAAATAATTAGTGTTTGGCATGGGTAAAGTCATGTGGACTCAATGGAAATCAGTGGTTTCATTCAGTGGTGTAGGACTTAGCATCATATCCTCAGATCCTTCTGGGTTTGCAGTAGGAGATGGGATCCACCTTGCAACCATGCCCTTTGTTCCTTGATACAATGCAGTTCAGCCCTGGAGACTTTTGAGCAGGCTTCTTCTCAATTAAACCCCATAACTACAGTGACCCCATCATTAACCAAAGCATCTCTGTGCTTTGGTAAAATAAATTTGGAATACATATCAATTCAATCTTGACATACAACTGTATGAAAAGAATATGCTTTGGGTAATTTTGTGAAAACAGAATAATTGTCTTTGATCATATCAGTGAGATGGGGGAAAAGGGTTGTGAATTATTGTTGGTTGATTGTAAGTAAATATTCTGTTAGGTCCACATTAATAATTTTGAGTGCAACTCACTTCTTTCTGTTCTTTATTTCCTCTAGCTGTATAGTGAACCTTAACTATATTTCATCAATATCGTGTATGAAAGAAATCACAGGAAAGGAAGGAAAACAAAGGGAAATAAAGGAGAAAAAAGTAGAGAAGGAGGAGGAAAAGGGAAAATATGTCATAGGTTTATGATTGGAAGGAGCCTTGAAATAATAAATTTAGTAATACAAATACATAATACACAGATGCTGAATAGAAAAGAGGGCCATACTTTCTTATATAAAAATGAAAACCTGTTTAAGAAATTTTATATGAGCTATTTGCATTGGAGGAAATAGTTTGTTTTTCCTGATTATCCTCCATTTCTCTTTTCATTTGTCCCTAGCTAAAGAGGAGTAGGTAGCTGGAGGAACCTTACAGCTGACAACAATAGAAACCCCGTCCCTGGTATCTGTCACCCTAATTCTATCTTGCAGAGAAAGTATTAACAGACTATGGCAAGGAATAAAAGGGATTTTGAGTCTGCAGAAGATGTAGGTTTAGAAAATTGTTTCAGAAGTGTCTTGATAGTCCCAGAAATGAATCTCTGTTTCTCCCTCTCCTAGGTTGGAGAAGGCTCTAGGGAAAATCTTGTTTAAATGTTAAAATGTGATTCTAAATATAAGAAATTAACACTTGCTGACTTTGATGAGCTATAGAATCTGTAGAATATGTTTGTAATTTCCAGAGAGGAAAAAGAAAGCCAAACAATGGGAAAGAGAGAATATCAGTGTGGACTCCTATAAAAACATACCAGGAGTCAGGCAGTTTCACAGATTGAAAGTACGCCTCAGCTGGCTTCTCAAGCATCACCCCAAACAGTTTCAGCAGGGGAAAAGGGGCTCCCTCATAGGGGTATATAGAACTCTGGCTGCTAGAGTTTCTGGCAGAAGAGGTAGCTGAAGTAACTGGCTGTAGTGGCCGTTCCCTGTGACGCCCCGCAAGGGCCGCAGGAAAGAGGCAACATCATCGCATCAGAGGTGAGAAGTGTCTGCAGCAGATACGCAGCTGAGTCCCACCTAAGAGACAAGAGGGAATTCTGCCTCTTCTTTTGTAATATAGCAAACCTCTCTGAGGAGGAAAGAGCCTAGGGAAGTGAAACTTTAGGGAGAAATTGGGGAACAATGAGTGAATAAAAGATATAGCAAACCTACATGAATTAGAATTAATGAATACAGGGAAGCCTGGGCAGGAGCCAATGCTGAGTTTTGAAGATTGGGTAGTGTGTGCTGAGGTGAGCATGGGTTTGAAACTCAGTCAACAGAGTTATAGGGAGAGGGAGAGTGTAAATAAGTAAGATGATGAAGCCTGGAGCCGGTGGAGTATTTACCTGCCTGAAACTATTTTAGATCAAGAATGACTAAAATATTCATAATGACAATATTATGCTTTATCCCACCAAGCAGAAATGAGATTCTTAAATAAAATTTGATTCTGTTAGAGAAACAACGGTTTTAGCTTTCACATGTAAGGTCCCTGGCCTTCCAGTTCAGTTGTTACGTTTATACATAGGCATCTCTCTTTAGCTCACCTCAACAACGTACCACATAGTATTATTTTTCATGTAAAAGGGAGAAATAATCTAAATATTTGTCTTACAAAGTCTGGCTAAGTAAAATGCCAGTATATTAAAAGCGGATTCCAAAATCTTAACATCTACCTGGCTCTTGACATTATTTTACGGAAAATATTTCCTAAAAGATGCTTAAGTATATTTTTCTCTACCAACAATCCCTAAAAGAAAACACATTTAGATTTTTATGCTGGAGTGAAGGCTAAGATACAAAAATGTGCCATGGGATAACAGCACCACAAAAGGGGTCAACGTTGATATGGCACAATTCATAATAACAACGTGATGTTATCTCTTTAGCATCCTGATCTATTTAATGCAATGAGGATTTGGATTTGGAAAGAACATAGCAATTGTGCAAATATATAACAAGTTGGTCATATCTTTATCAAGGTTCATTAAAATGTTTAATTGGAACAAAGAATGAGGTAAGTAATTAAGATGCCAAGCCAGAAGAAGATTGCCACATACAATGATTGTCCTCAGAAATGATTAATTCTCTGACTTGGCTTCTACTTATTTTTTCATAGTAGTAGATCTGGTTTCTGTATTACCAAAATGAAAATTCATTTTTTGACCATTTTTGAGAAAATTGTGGGTAGTGAAATTTGAGTATTGTACCTCAAGATATTGAGTACATATGCCTTGAATTTTTAACCTGTCTGCTATTCATATGCCTTGAATTTTTAACCTGTCTGCCTTCTGTGCCAGATTTAATTAAGACGAAGGTATTCTGTCTTTGTACATGTTAAGTACCTAAAAATGCAGTATGCCTCATACGAGTAATGTATGGGCTTTCATTTATTTGTAGGGAAACTGGGGAAAAAAAACAGATACAAATAAAGCAAACCTAGATGAATTCCAGAAGAGAAGTAATGAATACAAGAAGGCTTATGGAAGATTCCATGGTTACGTTGAGGGTTGAAGTGTGCTGATGTGAGTGTGGATTTGAAATTGAATCAACACAGGATGCGGGGAAGAAAACACACATTTGTATTTGGAAAGTTGTACCTAGGCTTTCTCTTGATCTCGGATAACCAAAAATAAAATAGTAGAAGGGTGGTAAAACATGCAGGGCTTCAAGTATCCAGTTACGGTGTGCACACTTCATTGCGTGAAAAGGGAATAATCAAGGGATCTCTAGCAAATAAAGGGCAGAGTAAGTCCTATGTAAGACCTTAATAACCAATGACATAAATATAGTGGGTAGAACTCAGATAATAACAGCAAGATCACAAGAAAGTGATAAAACAGGTGAATGTTCATGAGATGAAAAAGTAAATTAGGGTCAAGACCATGAGGTGCTTTTGTAAGCAGAGCAACTAGGACACTGTAGAGATTTTCTAGGGTCCAGACCTACAGGTGAAAAATTAACTCTAGAGGAAAAAAAAAAAAGAAGAAGGCAGAAAGTCTGTAGATGTAGAGACAATTTAGAAAGTGTTACTGCTTTATAATCTTGAATAGGACCCTTGAACAATAGTCTTTTTAACACAGATTTGTATGAACCAGTGACAGTGATTTTGTTGGGAGTTTGTTAATAAATTCTTTCTTCGGTAGAGTAAAGAAGAAAAGATAAGAAAAACAAAAAAAGGAACATGGTCCTATGACTTCTTCACCTTCTTTTCCTTTCTTTTGTGCTTCATAAACTTTAATTTTCCATTTTTCTCACTTCAAGTTAGATTAGCATTTCCTAAAAGTCTATTAGTGTTTCATCAGGTGTTAATAGGTGTTGGAAAATAAAACAAATCAAACAAAAGAATAACTACAATTATACCACCTCCATGTTCAATAAAGTTGTAAAACTTGGGGGATTAAAAAACTAGCAATCTTCTATTACTGCAAGATTCTCAACGACTTTAATAAACTACTTTGAACTTTATTTTATTTTCTAGTAGAGAATATGCTATGCAAACATACCCAAAATTATTTGGACTTGGATGGAATTTTGTTTTATTATTGAATAGAACATTACATGGGGCTAGAAATTCTCAGAACATTTCCAAAAACATTAGAAACTGTCAGGCATTCCTATCACCTTTAGGAGTGATTAACTATAATACTTATCACCTACAAATTTTATAGTATCTCACGTGATATATCCAAACATACGTTTTATTATAAGCAAAATTTGCCATTGTTATCCAAGATTATCATTTGAAACATGCATGGGAGCCCATGTTGGAATTCATTTATAAATATTATCAAAGATTTTCAACTACAAATACAATTGTCATAGTAAGGAATATGCCTGTTTTGATTAGGACAATTTTTGAAATTTATTTATATAAAACAAGATCATTTTTCACCTGTAGATAATTGTACTATTGACAGTATAATATTTAACTTTGTCAATAGTACTATTGACAGTATAATGTATAAAATTGTCTATTTTTAAAAACCAAAGCTCAGAAATTATAGCAATTTTATCTTTGTTTTCATATGGAGAATCACAACAAAGATGTATCCTCTAATATAAAATTTTAAATAAAGTATCTTCATTTTGGCATAACCTCAAATGTACTTCAAAATCAAAGGATATGAAATTGCATTTAAATAAATGGTTCCTTACACAGCTGTCAGCAAAGACTTATACTTTACCTAGAATTTATTCTGCTGTGGAATTTTGCTAAAATTTAAAGATGTGCCTGGACATTTAGTGTATGATTACATGGTTCTCAGAAAGATGAAATTCTAAAAACAAAAACAAAGCAGTTTAATTAATTTAGGATAATATGTGTTAGACAAAAATAGGAGGTTAATAATTTGTTATTTCATACTGTTAATAGAAAATTATATTTTGCATGTAAACTTTGATGCCATTCTCTTTTTATTAAATCCATTGCTGACTTCCAATTTCTTACATTTTTATCTTTATAAAAACTCCACAATTCACAAAAGAAAGTGAGTCATCAATGTCTTGGAGGAAACAAATGAAATCACAAAGTATCTACCAAAGAAAGTACACTATGTCATCACACTTGTTAAAACATTCTCCTCAAGGCAAATCAGAAGTACACAGCCAGGTGTAACTGGTTGAAAGAATGTGTAAATGCCTAGAACTAATTAAATATTTAAAAATAAATGGAATACTATCTAAATTTCTCTCCTGTTTTCCTTGTCTATTCCTCTCTTTGCTATCAAATTTCTCTTCTATCATCTTTTTTTCTGTTCCCAACTCTCTTCTCCATGGTCAAAATACATAGCATTTCCAAGTTAACTATAAAGCTCTAATTATGGCCTTATCTCATTTCAAAACCAAATAATTTCCAAGTAATGAAAACTTAATATATCTGACAGCTTCTATTCAGAGATAGAATTTCTTCAAATTACCACTGTGTGTTTCATTAAATTTTAGTAATTAGGAGTATTCTTCAAAATGAAATTTATATATGTAAAAAGACAGCACTAGCCAGAACTTGATTACTCTAAATTCTACAATATTATAATATTTATTTGCAACGACAGTGTCATAATCTCTTAAATATAATGTGATAATAAGAGACCTCAAACTGCAAATGTCCTATGCTCCTCAACATAATTTATCCAATTTTTTCTTTCTTTGAAGATCTCAGAAGTCATTCTAGCTTTTTAAAGTCAGTTTCCACCTCATGGTACCATTTGCATAAATTTATAAATTCTGAGTCACATCAAAGTTGAACAATATTTAAGCTAACGTATTAGCAATTTTCAAAAGGAAAAGCTAATTATTTTATATTGAACAATATTAAACCTTGGAAATGTCTACTCAAACATCTCATTTTATTGAAGCCAAAATTGGATTCCTAAGTGTCTGTATTCCATAGATATACTAATATTCCCAAGGTACATCTTCGTACAGTTCACATTGCCATCTCAGAAGAGTTAGGACTAACAATGTCTTCCACGTAGAGTCTTGTTTGTTTTTTTTTTTTGTTGTTGTTTGTTTGTTTGTTTGTTTCTTTGAGACAGTGTTTCACTGTGTCACCCTGAGTAGAGTGTTGTGGCATCACAGCTCACAGCAAGCTCAAATTCTTGGGTTTAAGTGATTCTCTTGCCTCAGCCTCCCAAGTAACTGGAACTACAGGTGCTCGCCACAACTCCTGGCTAATTTTGTTGTTGTTGTAGTTGTCATTGTTGTTTTTAGCAGACCCAGTTCAGGTTCGAACCCTCCAACCCTGGCGTATGTGGCCAGCGCCCTAACCACTGAGCATGGGCAATGAGCCTCTAGCCTTATTTTGTGTCGTGCTTATCTGCATCATATTTATTCATTCAGTGAATATTCATCAAGACCCTAATATATCACAGGCAATATCCCTGGTGTTATAAATAGTTGTGAAAATATTCTACATTTAAGGAAATTACACTCTTGTTAGGAACAAAAGAAAAACATAGGTGTATTCAAAAAGTAAGATAGTATTTAGAGTCATAAGTCATATGCCCACACAAATATACTCACCTAAGGAGCTGTGATGTGGGAATTACTTGTTATTGAAGTAACCTCATTCAGAAATGAATGACAAAAGGTGCCCATCAATCTGTTCAATACTGATACACACAATGAGTATTAGAAGCACAAAAAAGTAACGGCAAGCTATGTGATTTTTCTGTAATCAATTTATAAAACTTATTTTTTGATGTATTTTAAAATTAATAAACACTTTTACATTACCTTGCTATTTTATCTAAGTATTTGTTCTAACAAATTGGCTTCAGTTTTAGTTAAATAATGTTCTATGATTCATATTTATTTCTTAAGAGAATAGACATTATTCATGAAGAATAGAACTGTGAAATACTTATCTTTCAAGAAATTTCTTGACTTTCTTGTATGACTTCTAGAATTTATTAGATGGTTAACAAATACTTAGTATATATTAGTTTGTAGAATTCAACTTAATGTGTTCCGAGAGGATGTATCTAACAGAAAGATCGGTAGAGAGAAGAGCTAACGATATGCATTCCAGGTTTTATTTTTAGTGAAAGTATAGCATGTATAAGTTAATATTCCCACCTATCTGAAAAGCTTAAACTCTGAGGAATTAAATGCTATACCATAATATATGAGATCCCTGTCAGTATTCTTTTTTTTTTCCATCCAACTCTTTTTTTTTTTGTTTGTTTGTTTGTTTGTTTTGAGGTTTTTGGCTGGCACTGGGTTTGAACCCACTACCTCCAGCATATGGGGCCAGCACCCTACTCCTTTGAGCCATGTTGCCACCCTTTTTTAGTTTATTTATTTTTTTATTAAATCATAGCTGTGTACATTAGTGCAATCATGGTATATTATGCAACATTAAACAAAGATGGAGACTTTACCTCTTTCATGTTTACATGGATGGAGCTGGGACATATTCTTCTTAGCAAAGTATCTCAATAATGGAAGAAAAAGTATCCAATGTACTCAGCCCTACTATGAAACTAATTTATAGACTTCATATGAAGGCTATAACCCAATTATAGCACCTGTCAGTATTCTTATAAAGCAAAACTCCAGAGAAAATTTATCAATAACCTACATATAAAGCCATAGGTATCCCAAAGTAGGCAGTCCTTCAATTCATTTTCATTTAAACTAATGTCTCCAAATTGAATTTTTTGGTCAGTTATTTCTCTCTTAAGGTAAAATGAAAAAGGAAAAAGTGTCAAATGGATATAAAGGAAATTAAAGATGATGGAGACTTCACAGCTAAATAGGCACTTGGTTCTGGAGCTTATGCACTGCGTCCTGGTCATTATTTTTTTAGGTTAATATAGTAAGACTTAGTGAACAAGATGCCCTACACATTCTGGATAGCAAAGTTAATGAAGGACCCTAAATTTATGTAAATTCAAGTCAATGTATCCCCCAATTCTGCGAATAAAATGCAACGAATATTAAATAATTTTAGGAAAATAATTGAGATTATAACCATGACACATATTGTTGTATTGCAACTAATTTAGGAAAACTGGAAACTGTACCTAAAAGTTGATGTACATTTTTTGGAAAAATTTTCATATTTTAGCATATTTTGAAACTCATTATCTTAAAGACAAAAAAATAAAAACAGAAACATTAGAGTGATTTTGAAGGTCCATGACTCATATTTTGATGGTAGTATACATTGATAGCCTCCAGGGATTACATACTTTACCTAAGAACATTTGAAAGATAATTATAAGTAAATCTATATATTTATGTGTGTGTATGCAGTATATAGGTCTAGAAAGATGGAGACTTTACCTCTTTCAGACTTTACCACTTTATTCACAGAATTGGGGGATTCATTGATTTGAATTTAAATAAATTTGGAGTTCTTACATAAATATTTGTATAAATATTTTCCCACACTTTAAGGCACATTCCAACCTTGTACACTGCTCCTTGCTCCACACCTAAGGAAGATCTGCTTAGATGATAACCATATTGCTAGGAATAACTTTCAGAATTTTCTTTTAAGATATTTAAGACTGTTTCTCTAAAAACTTGATGCTCTGTTTTATGCCATAAACAATTTCAGCACAAATACAATCTTCAATCATTTTATGCTTAAATCTTTTTTGACTATATTCTTAATATAATTTAACCAAGATATTTTAATTTCAGAAAAGAAATAGATGTCAAGTTTACTTGAAACTAATTAAATCAAATGAACCAAGATATAGAAAAGTAGAATCCTATCAGAGTTCAGGCATTAGGGTTAGAAGTAAAGGGGAAATTAGTAAAAGGAGAGATGGCAGAATGAGAACCATACTTCTTTGGACAGAGATTGTATGAGTTTTCAATCCTAACAACAGAGTAAATGAGTTCCCTTCTATCCACATGTTCTGGTGTGGACAGAACAACCAAAATCCTAATGGCTAATTACTATAAATGTTTATATTTTGCTCATCACCTGTCTGTTGTGTTAGCTACGGACTTGGTTCCCTATGTTCTGTAGTTAACCAAGCAAGCTACTAGATCAGCCATCATCTTGCAAGTTGACACCTGCTGTAAGGCAAGAAAAGAGAATACTGACAATTAAGTGTAACGTGTCACATTCTACTCAAAACTAGTTGGGTCTATCTAATTAAACCTACTGTGCACAGGGACCCATACACAAGAGAGTAAGGAGTGTAATTTTGCCATGTATTCAGCAAAGAGGTAACTGGTAATATTTCCATAGTTTCTACAATAAGATAGAGGAAGACTCCTTTGAAAAAATGTCACTGGTAAAAAGATTTTCTGTTTTCTACATGGTAGGAGTATACGTTATAACACACTGAGTCCGAGGTCTGATGAATTTAGCAACTCTTTTAAAGTAATCAAAGGAGGATACCTTGGATGCTGTTATTAACATAGGAACTGGAGAGTTATAAAGTGGCTGGGATGAACATTTTATTATTGGATAGAATTAATAGCTGAAGCTACAGAATAGGAATTTACTGAGAGCATGACAATCTAGGTGTGCCAACAGATAGGTTGTCAGTAATTAGTGGTGAGATGGGGAAGAACAATTTAAGTAGTCATTAAAGAAGACAGGATGGGTAAATGCAAACAGACAATGTGTTCAAGTGTATCATAAACGCAAAGATATAATTGAAGACGTAGGTGGCAAAATGAAAATTGAACGAATGAGGAAATGTTATGAAAGTGGGCATAATTACAATAATGTCTAATATGTAATCAACAATCTGTTCCAGACCCTGTACTATGACATTTATATGTATTAGCTTCTCTCATTTTTAGATTCTTATGACAGATGAGGCTCAGAAAGCAAAGAAAACTACCCCGAGGAAACATGGCCAGTCAATTGCGGTGACAGCATTTGAAGCGGGCATTGGCTGCAGGCCCCTGGTCTGCACTTATTCACTACTTTATATTCTTTTGTGTGTTGCTAGGCTTTTTTTTTTTACATATAAAGCAGAGGAATAAAATATGGATTACAAAATAATAATAATTTTAAATGAGGCATGGAAACAGGAAGGGCCTGTGCTTGAAAAGGTTAAAGCTAAGTTGGCACAGGGAAATTATGTATTATTGAAGGAAACCTGTGGTAGAATAAGGTTGAGGTTCTCTGATTTGGTTTGTTTTTAGAATATAAGGCAGCTGAAAACAAAAGTGCAAAACCAGGGGGATGGATTCAACTTTATAGAATATCCCCTATAAAGCATTTTATTAAACACTCATGTACATTTCCTTGTTTAATTCATTGATAAGTGGGACAGCTTCCTCGATTTGCAGAGTAAGCCACAATTCACATTCAGATGTTTTTGGCCTCAGAGCCCATCTTCCTTTTACTTTGTCATCTCAGGGGACACACAGATAAATAATTAGGAAAGAGAATAAATATATTTCTGTGTTTCATAGAGGGATAAATAACAATTTGATAGAAACATAAAATTCAGTGAAATGAAAGAAACTTTTTTTTTCTGAAACCGAATGCACGGCTACTAAGAAGATAGAGATAGTAACTTGTTCAAAGGAAAATGGCTGTATGTAAGGATGCAAGATAAAGTAAGAGCAGTAAAAAAACAAACACTGACTATATGTTTCTAAACCATTCCCACCCAGGTATGGTTTTGCAAAGTAAATGAATTGAGGACAATAACTAAGAAAATGCCATGAAAGCCACGTCAACCAGTCTGATGAAAATATTTCAAACGGTAGATAGAACCAGCACATTGTACCCTATGATTGCATTTATGTACACAACCATGATTTAATTAAAAAAAGAAGAAGAAGAAATGGCTGGGGGTACTGCTGCCATGCTAAAGATTATAATAAGTTTAATATGTAGTGATATTAGTGATATGTTTATTTACAGTTTTATAAGTTAAGTTGCTATAATACTGTCTTCAGCTATTGTCCAGTAGAAAATATATTTCCAAGAATTCCAATTCTGACAATTATAAATTATTATATGGGTTTTAAATTGAATCTATTTTTTCCTACGACAGCTTTAATTCATATCTTTTGCTATTGTGAGTAGTATTAGGAGTACCAATTCAAGTTTTGATTCCTTGGAGATGTTATTTCGAGTGGACGCTTACTGTGGGAATGAGACTATTGAAGTATTTATCTAGTTAAACCATATCCTGCACTAGACTTGCATAAGGTTGAGTTGCAAAAATGAAGAGAAAGAAGGAGGACGTGGATTTTCCCAGTGCTGGGTCCAACACAGTCTTCTTGGTTTCTTCTATCCAACAGCATTTAAAGAAGACAATTCTCCTGATAGGTTTTATGATACAGAACATTAGCAAGGTGATCTGTCGGTACAATCTTAACCTTAATAACTTTTGCCCTGAGCAGCTACTTTGTGTGTGTGTGTACTTGTATTTATCTGCATGTTTAATTTTCTCATGAAGGTCCAGCATTCTATGACATTTAAATTTGCATTCCAAATTAGAGGCAATCCTCTATCCAGTGTTTATAAATTAAATACATAACCCGATTTTAGTTAGTGCTCCTCTGTATGAAAATGAAAATCTTATGTGATTAAGGGAGTGTCTATAATTACTGAGCCACTGTGTTTCATATACAACAAAATGCCAGGTCATATGGAGAAATTCATGTAATTGTCATGTATGCTAGTCTGTAGATCCCTGGGGCATAGATCCAACTATACATGTAAAATGATTTAGGTTATTGTACACCAAATTATTGAACATGATTTTCCATTTATGATTTTGGAAAAGAAAAAAGGAACTTCTTTTTGCAACTTCCTTGCTTGCTTTCAATTTTGTTCCCATTAAGGACATTTTCATCGTCATTTATCTATTCACAGTGTTTTCAAGCTTATTCATTTAGTGCAACCATTGTACTTCCATTTATTTATTTCCATACACAGGAATGCTTTAGAAATAGAATGGAAATCCTTGTTTTGACTTTCCAACCATAACAACTCACCAAATTTAAACTCTGTAAAAAATTTTCTATGAAATATAGCTATGAAAAGAAGCAAACAAAAGCAGTAGTCTTCAAAAAGGAAAATCAAAAGGTAGAAACTACTTTTCTATGTATGTTGTTTTGTAGCAAAAATGTACCTTTTATCCTAATATGCACTTTTTATCTTAAAAATGTTGATTTACCTAAAGACAATAAAAACCATTCTAATGTTCACATATGTACAAATATTAGTGTTGAATGTTAATGTAAAACTGAAACTTGGTGAAAAAAATTAAGATCAAGAAATGTTAGTTTTGTGTCAGTATAGACTGCCATAGTAAGGACTATTTTGCAAATTTTAGGGAAATCTTAGGAACAGATCTCAAATAACAAGCACACCATCCTATCTCATAGCTATGGCTTTGGAAATCGGTGCTTAATGTGAAAATGAATAAATATCAGAAGAAACAAAAAATTGTTTAACTTCATTTATATTTTCATTTACCAAGAAATTTTTGTCCTTCAGCTGGTAGGCAATGTATGCCACCGAAACACAAGGAGACAGTTCCTTTTAATTTCTGAAGGTGCTCCTACGGCTCTCTTGTCTTTAACATCTGTGAATCAACATCCTCTCTAATCTAATGTTCTACTTGAATGTGTGTGGCTATTTAGAGCTTTCTTTATGTAAGAGGAAATCTTAGAAAAGCAATTGCACAATGGATGTCTCTCAAGGACAAACTATTACCATCTTTACCCCAGACTACTCCATAGACTACTAACAGATTTCCCCACACCTACTCTGCCCTCTGAAGTCTATTCTCAAAAGTGGAGGCCGAGAGATCATTTGACGATGTAATCTATGCAACCTGCCCAAATCTCAAAACCTCATGTCAATCTATACTCTCCCTGAATTTACCTTCTAAGTCCAGGGCAGCTAGCCTTGACTCTCCATGCTCAGTGGCCTCTGAGCCCAGTGGTGCTGTGGGAGGGGTGAAGCTCCTGTAAGTCCGCTTGAAAACACCAGGCATCAGGATGCCGCTTTGCAACAGATTTTGAGTTTCTCTAATCCACTTCTTTCCTGTCTCTGTTCCCTTTTGCCCATCGTCTGTGATCATTTTCTTAATTCAATTCCTAATGTACTTAAAATAAGCAATTGAAAATTGGTTTTAAGCTTATTAAATCATTATTTCTAGCAATCCAAGCACATCAAGATATAAAAATAAAAAATCTTCTGGTGTATCTCCTCTACTTTCCCTTATATGGCGAATCATACACATTTAGTACATTTAAAGCTAAATTTAACTTTTATTTTTCTGCAGACCCTGTGAAACTGCTACTTCTTTCTGGGGCTCTATATCTGACACAAAGAAAAAGACATATTTTAAAATAAATTCACTTGTTTAAAATAATTAATTTTAGTAAATAGAAATCTTGTTAGATGAGACAACATGGCATATACAAAGGACTATTCAATGTCTGGAGCTAAGGAGCTAATATAGATTTAAGCAGAAGCAGTTCAAAAGCACAGCTGTCTCATAGATGGAATGTTCTATTTAGTAGACCAAGGAGGTTATCGTGTTGTGAAAATGAAGAGCTGAAAGAGTGTTCATATTTGCTTGATGATTGCCCAATTTATTCTCAGGGAGAGGTGAAATCTCATCAGCTAGGGGCCATATGAAAAAGTTCTTTCTCTTACATCTTATCAACAGTAATATCTTGAAACCAATTCCCACCCCCAACATTCCCTACTAAGCATGTTAAAATTGAGTTCCCAAAGACTAATGGGGCAAGGGATCCTGGCTAGAAAAAGAATAACCTGGTCTTCTTAATTTAGGATAGATAGGATAGATAGCAGGAAAATAAGGGGAAAGACTGATGTTCAAATATTTTGTTTTCTAAAGGAAAATAGAGATACACACGCAATTTAATCTATTTGGAAGTGTCTAATGGGATGATATCCTACTGTCCTGTTATATAGACAATTTGAATGAAACTGGGGAGAATCAGAGTTCTCTCGACCACCATGGAGCTCATATTTCCCTGCTGTAGAATAATGATTTAGTTCATCTAACAGGAAACATTGCAGCATCCCATTGCATACTCAATTTTTAAAAATCTCACACTTTGCTCTTAGAAGGTAAATGTTTTCACCATATTGAATAAGTTTCAATTCTTGACAATTGTTTGATTTAATCAATTAATGTGAAATGGTCAATCTGGTTAAATCCTACATTGTAAAATAACATATTTCTATTTACTGCTCCCACCTAAGTAAAGATGCTTTACCTCATAAGATATTTCATCTAAAATACATTCCAGCTTCCTTACTGACTATTTGAGAAACTAAGGCTTCTGGATTACTGTTTTATATGCAGAAATGTTGAGAGAACAGGGATTTCACCTTTGAACACTGTTAATTTCTGAAAAATATTGAGCAGAAATCTCTAAATGATTCATGTTTGTACAACTTAGGTTGTAAATTTGGGGCACTTAAAGTTCAAAACTTTAGTCTTCTAGTTGCTTATGTCAAATGTCTTGGAATCTATCTTGATGCCTTTACTTTGGTGACAAATCACATCCGTTTTATCTAGAATCTGGCAATGTGTTTACACCCAGCTATTCATCCAGAGTTAAGTCATCGTTAGATCTCACTTTCAGTACTTCAGTAAAAGATCCATGGCTCCCTTATCATGACTTCCACAGAGAAGCCAGGCCCCCTCTTCAAAACCAGCCAAAATTTTCCCTCTCAGAATAAAACTCAAGATTTGTTATTTGATTCATATTCATTATATTACTTTTCCCTAATTGCCATTGCTTTATTTCTGATTTTATTTTCTCCTTCTCTGAATCTTACCTCTCCACTCCAGCAACTCAGCTCTTCATTTGGTTTCTACACTTAGGTGCCTCTGGCTAGATGCCTTTTGCATGTTTTTGTCTTTCCATAAATGCTTTTTTCCTTATTCAAATCACTTTCTTCCTCAGCCCTATAGTGTCCATTATAACTGACGTTGTATCTTCACTGACATTATCTATTCCTTTCACGTACATATCAAAACATAATGCTTTGCAATTAAAATATCATTAGATTTTACTATTTGTCTTGCCTGAGTAAACAAGAAGTTTATGCCTGCTAAATTACTGCTGCATCTTTGGAATGATACCTGGGATATTGCATGAACTCAATAAATGTATATTGAGTGCACCTCATTCACCCAATTTTCACATTTTTGAATTTGTTTTTAAGATTCACCATCTTTTAGTGTACAGCTTGATAGGTGTTGACAAATACACATAGTCATGTAATCACAACGATGACCAACATACGAACATTTCCATCACCCCCAAACCACACCCCCTTGCTGTTCTCATCCAACTTCACCATCTGATAGCAACTGGTCAGCTTTCTGACATTATGGTTTTAACTTTTCTGAAATTTCCTATAAATGGAAACAAGTACAATGCAGTCTTTTGTGACTGTTTTCTTTAACTTGGCATAACACACTGATAATTCTTTCATATTGTTGTGTTCATGAGGATCTGATGCCTTTCTGTTGCTGACTAGTATTCCATGGTATTGGTGTGCTACAGCTTGTTTCTGCACTCACCAGGGGATGTACATCTGGTTGTGGCTGTTAAAAAGAAAACTGTTATAAACATTCAAGCAAATTCTTTGTGTGAACATTTGTTTTCATTTCTCTTAGATAAATACCTAGGAGTGGGGTTGCTAGGTCATGTTGAGTATACATTTAACTCCATGAATAACTGCCAAACTGTTTCTCCAAAGTAGTTGTGCCATCTTATAGTCCTACTGATACCAGAATTTCAGGTTCTTGGTCTCGGTGATTTGAAGAATAAATCCGCGGACCACAGATCAGTGGTAAGACAGAATTTATTTACAGAAAAGAATAGAAAAAACACTAAAGTTCCTGGTAGAGAGAGAGAACTCAAGTGGGGAGAGAAAAGCTCTCTCCGTTTCTCTCCCTGTCTCTCCCGGTCTCTGTGTTTAGGCTTTTAGTCTCAGGGTATATATAGGTGTATGGGTTCCTTGGCCAGGAAATGAATGAACACAGTCCCTTCCACTGGGTCAAGGTGAATGAATGTATTAATTAATGAACACAGTTCATTCATGGAATTGAGGCCTGGGAAATTCACATGAAATTGACCTAGGCATGAGAAATGGGGGTTCTGTATTTAAGGGGCTGGTGTCCCCCGGCAGTTGTCCAGCGTTTTTGGCTTTTGGAGGCTCTCCTCCTTGCCTATTGTCCAGCCCGCTGGTTCCTCAGCCACCTGAAGCACACAGACACCGCAAAGGTGGAGGCTCAGCCCCGCTGAGCTGGCTGGGGCACCAAATGTCTTGTATCTCTACCAGCCCCATACGAAAGTTCCATACCCTTGTCAACATTTGATATTGCCAGACTTTATCATGTTAGCCCTTGTAGTGAGTATGCAGAAATATGTCATTGTGACTTAATTTGTGTTTAACTAATGATGTGTAAGTATCTTTTTTTTTTTTTTTTTTGAGACACAGTCTCATTATGTCACCCTTGGTAGAGTGCTATGATGTCACAGCTCACAGCAACCTCCAACTCTTGAGCTTAAGCGATTCTCTTGCCTCCGCCTCCCAAGTAGCTGGTACTAATAGGCACCTGCCACAACCCCTGGCTACTTTTTTGTTGTTGTTGCAGTTGTCATTATTGTTTAGCAGGCCCTGGGCTAGGTTCGAATTCTTAAGATCTCATCCATGTTTCAGGAGTCAAGTACGTGAACATGTACTTCCCATTATGTATTTCACTTTTTAAAATTAACAATTTTATGCTATTCTTTTTTTTTTATTTTTGTTAAATCATTATTGTGTACATTGGTGTAATCATGGGGCACAATGTACTGACTTCATATACAATCTGAAATATTTTCATTGAACTATTTAACATAGCCTTCATGGCCTTTAAATCACTATATGAAGACATTTATATTCTACTTTTAGTAATTTTCACTTGTACCCT
>CAUYRH010054979.1:0-39035 GCA_963574655.1 Perodicticus potto | reverse complement strand
AGACATTTGTGTTCATACAATTTGAACACAAATGTCTTCATACAATAACTAAGAAAATGCCATGAAGGCTATGTTAAACAGTTTGATGAAAACACTTCAGATTGTATATGAAACCAGCACATTGTACCCCTTGATTGCACTCATGTACGCAGCTATGATTTAATTAAAAAAAAGAAAGAAAATATGTAAAAGCTACCATAGTGAAAAAAAAAAAGAAAGAAAGAAAGAAAAAAAAGAAACCAGGGAGCCGAAGTTAAGCGACGAGGTTCATCACAGGTGTCTGCTACAGCTGGTAAATCCAAATGACACATTATGTGCTTGATAAATGTTAGTCATTGTCTTCCATTATTATCAGGTATTATGCATTGTACCAAATTTTTCATATGCTTATCTCATTTACTTTCATAAAAACCTTTTGAAGTATTACTATGCCCATTTTATGGAAACTGAGAACTAGAGAGATGAATTAAGATTAAAACGCACAGTATCACATGAAGAAGAGGTAGCAATGTGCAAGTTATCTTTTGCCATAGCTGTGTCCACCTCAGTAGGGATTAATCTGAGTGGCGGTAAAAGAGAAGTCATACATATCCCCAGAGTTTAAGTTTCAAGTTTTAGTACTTAAGGGAATAACAACAGCCTTATATACTTTAAAAGACTAGGGGTTAAAAATTTTTACACGTTTATGATACATTAGAAGCAATGACAATCTGGGTTACTACTCTTTGTAGTCAACTCTTAATTATTTAATTATTTGTGTATCAGGTTACATGTGGCTGACTGGGGCCTTTTTTCTTTATATCTCCTTTCTACTGGCATCTCACTGTCAAGTAGTTCCTTTATTTAAGACTAGTAGTGAAATTCAGGTTTCACCATAAGTTTTATAACTTATGAGTAGTTCCTATTTCAGTTTGATAAAAAGGAATTTGGAGGTTATAGTAGGTGAAGTATTTAATCGAGTACTTTTTGAATTACAAAACTTCAAAATTAAATATTGCTTTAAAAGTCATCTACTTTTCTTACTTCTTAATGGGTAAGTTGGTTTTCTCAAAATGTTTAAGAACACATCTAAAAAATGAATGATAAAATTATTTTGAAGGTAATAAATGCCAGAAAAGTACAAAATAAATAGAAGTCAATGATTTCTAATGATTTCATTGGCAAATATTGTGTGCATTTTGCAAAAAAGAGAATTGATATAACAAAAGAAATGAAGTTACAAGTCTGAACTCATGGGCTTATTATCTTGAATTAAAACCAGTTACTTGAAAATTTCAGCATATTGTTTAATTAATATCTTAAAACAATATAATGGAGTATATTCCTTATAAGATGCTGTAATATTTCAGCACAGAGTTAGAACAATACCTCAAAAGGAGCACTTCTCTTAAAAGGCTATTTTGCTGAGATTGAAACATGAAATCGCTGATATGCTGAGGAGTGATTTTGAAGTGGAACCTGGTGCTGAGCCCGCACTTGGGCTGAGCAGCCCAGCTGTGCTGGTTGTTCTTCTGGAAGAGACACCTGCTGAGAGAGGAGCTGGCGTGTATTCCTTAATTTCCTGAATTATCATATCCTTATAATCAGTTCCTGAGCCATGACACTATTATAAAGATGAAATACGGGTTCCAAGAGAGTTTCTAGCAGGTATTATTTGAAGTGGAACATTTTATTTAGCCTTTTATCATTCGGTGTGTGGTGTGCATGTGTGTGTGTGTGTTTATGATTTTTACATATATGTATATACACATAGGTTTTTATGTTTGTCTCACCTAAGCTTTGAGCCACTTACGTTAATTTATCATAATGAGGTTTCAGACCCCCAGATGGTCTTCAAGTAGTTAAGTAAGAAATATCAGCTCACTGAAGAAGGCTAAATCAGACAAAATATATTTGGATTGTCCATACAGTCAGAAAAAAAACAAAACATGTCTTACAGATACATTGCATGGTCTATAATAATAGATATACTTTTAATTGAAAATGACAGTGATATTCTTTTCATATTTTAATGGGTATTGTTTGTCAATTGAATTCAAGTCAATTGATTCATGTTTAATAATCATGTTTTTATGACACTCCTGTATTCCTTATGTATTTTTCAATATTTTTAAATTATTAGCTGCCCTTTTATTCCATGCAGTTTAACATTTCATATGGACATCGTGGACTTTTGCAATAGAGAGAATTTAAAATTTATAATTCAGAGAATAAGAATTACAATCAGCAATGCTAATTCACATTTTATAGAATATTTTGATAGGGTTAAACGGATCATCTGTCTTCCTTAATTCAAACATTGCAATTGCAATTATTCATAAGACTAAGCTCTATTATCTAAACCTCAAAGATTTCAAGTATGGTTGAGATGGAGGATGCTGTGATGATATAAACAGAGACTGGGCATCCAGAAGAGGATGTTCATTTCCATATTCAAGAGAAATTATACACTTAAGTAGGAGCATGTTGGTCTGCAGTGGTGAAGAGTCTTCATGTGAAGACTTGGCAGATCTTTTTGCATATTCTATGGAGCCAAATGCGAAGATTCTCTTAAGAAAATTAGTAGTGTTTACTTTCTCAGGTTTGTGGTGACCTTATGAATCCATAAAAAGGCTCAAATTAATGTGGTTATAAGAATCAAATGGTAGCAATGGTAAATAGCAAAATAAAAAGTCTAAAATGTTTGTGAAACTAGTTCAGAACAGAAATGGGGCATGACTTGAGCTAGGCATGAAGGTGACAGGATTAAATTTTCTGGGCCAAATTGCCACCTATATGCTGATGACTCCAGTATCTATATTTCTAGACCAGATTTCTTTCTAAATTTCACTAGGCAGGCCCATTTAAATGCTCATAGAGGATTTATGTTAAATATGCTACAGGAGAAAGGCATTTTTTCCCCAATATCTTTTCCTTTTTTGTTCTCTGAGTTAGAGAAAAGCACTTCAAGCCTGTAAATGAACATCCCATAGAGTGTGTATTTTAATTTTATTTATTTATTTATTTATTCATTTACTTACTTATTTTCATTGAGACAGAGTCTCACTTTATCTCCCTCTGTAGAGTACTATAGCATTATAGGTCACAGCAACTCAAACTCTTTGGCTCAAGTGATCCTCTTGCCTTGCCCTCCCAGGTAACTGGGACTACAGGCACCCACCACAACACCTGACTATTTTTTGTTGCTATTGTTGATTTTGTTGTGGTTGTTTATTTATTTATTTATTTATTTTTTAACCACATATGATTATTATGACCTGTGTTCTTGGATTTTAAAAATGTGAGCAAAGCATCTCATGTTTCTCTTTCAACAAAGAAACTGAAATGAAACAGAAACTGAATTGTTTTTTTTTATTTCAAAGGACCTCAGCAATCAGTGCTTCAATATATGCGAATTATACTTTTCACCAGACAGATTCCATCATTATGGCTCCATCGTATTCAAAGAACAAAATATTTCATTTCACACTTGGTGATATTGGCCAAATGATTTTCTGTGAAAGAGGTGGTAGAAAATAGAATATCTTCCTAAAGTTTATTCATTTATTCATTTCTGGGGTCTTCTGTTATTATCTTTGAGTGTATTCAAGCATCTTGGTAAATTATAAGGGTTGCTATGGTCTCCAGTCAACTTCTGGAGGCCACCTGAATAGCAGAGCAGTTGGTCTGTTATTTCCCACTTCAAACTCGCTTCAAAGTACAAATCGTCTGGTAAATCAAAATTAAGCATTTTATATACCTAAATTCCTGAATCCAAATACCCTGGAAACACAATATTTTGTTTGTTTGTTTGTTTATTTATTATTACCATATGATAAAATATTTTACCTTTTGCTTTTAAAAAAATGTTCTCAAGTACTACTGGTATAATCCTTTTGCTTATCATTCGTGCCCTTTTATTTCTTTGTATAGCACCAAGAGCCACCCAGAGAGAACAACTATTGAAACAGACAAATGCAGTTTTCTCCCTAACCATATGCAAGTCAGTTTTTAAAAACAGAAAGGGGGAAATATAAAGGATAAAACATCATACTTACTACAACAGCCACCAATATCATAACTCATCTGAGGAATTACTGAGAACAAAACATTCTCCTGGCAAGCTTGGAAATCTCTTGTAACTTGGAGGCAAGCCACCAAGTAACTCAGCAATCCTGGAGTAGCAAAGTTCAGTCCTGTAGTAGTAAGGCTAATGTTAAGCATTAAGCATTTTATGGCAGTTCCTTCAAAGATTAGTGGAGAAACATTGCATGTAGTTTTGAAATCATTTTGAGATCATTTCCCTTACCACCCTTGAAGACCATTTCCTTGAGTACATACTCTCTTGGCACCTATCATCATTTTCCTGAGCCCGCAGCCCCTGCATGTCTTTGCTTAGTAATCTTTCTGCCCATTACATATCTTTTCAATAAAAGGAGTCTGCGAGAAGTGCTCAGGGCTATCCTGCACCTATAGTTAGCCTCACCTCTTGCAGCATGTACTGTCAGTCCATGTCTCATTTGATCATTTATGTGGCTGTGAAAATAAAATACTTCAATAAATCCAAAAGAATGAAGTCTAAGTTAACACAAAATTTTAGATAAAAGTATTTAGATCATAACTAAGATTTCTGTCTGATTTCTTGATTTAGAAGAGTACTTCCCGATTTACTTGAAAAATGACAACCATTCTCCCTAGGTCCACTAGAACTTATAATAAAGACTTGTGAAATTTGATAACTGTTTCAATGGTCAATGTGTTTTCTTTTTTTAAAAAGAATTTCTTACTAATAATATTAATATTTTTAAGAGATAGTAATAGAGTATCTTTTGTAACAACTGGGTGGAACTAGAGACCATTCTTTTAAGTGAAGTATCACAAGAATGGAGAAACGAACACCACATGTTTTCAATATTAAGTCAAACCTAGTTTGTCAATAATTAACTGCATTTATGGAAGTAAAACTCAAGGGAGTTTACTCAAAACTCGGTGGGAGGGAGAGGTAGAGATGAGCAAATTAACACAGAACACACCAATTTCTAGGTGAAGGAAACACATATAATTTTGACTTAAAATATACAAAAACAAATTTTGTAACCAAAATGTATTGTACTCCTATAATATGAAATAAAAAAAAGAACAAAAGCATTCAACACACCACTGTAATATTCTTTATCTATACATATATTGTAGTGAAAGCACAATCTACTATCTCTATGGAGATTAGTTTTCTAGGCTTGGCGTCAAATTTTATTTTATTATTGGCCAGAGCACTGCCAACACATTAATACTAAAGCATTCCTTAATGTGCTCCCACTGTAAACAACTTGTCAAGGTGCACATCTTTTAAAATTACGTTTCATAATTATAAAGAATCTGAAAGTGGTTCTTTACTAAAAACATTTAGAAAGGATTTATTCAGGAATAAGGGCATTACATGGAATGACAAATATATACCTTTCCTCAACAATTAATCCCCACTTCAATTATACAAGCATCATTATAACGTGAAGAAACATGATACAATGAAAAGAAAATAAACTTTGGACCTAGCCAGTCCTTGATTTTTTTTTTTTTTTTTTTTTTTTGTAGAGACAGAATCTTCATTTTATCACCCTCAGTAGAGTGCTGTGGATTCACAGCTCACAGCAACCTCCAACTCCTGGGCTTAGGCGATTCTCTTGCCTCAGATTCCTGAGTAGCTGGGACTACAAGTGCCTGCCACGATATCCAGCTATTTTTTGATGCAGTTTGGCTGGGGCCGGGTTTGAACCCGCCACCCTCAGTATATGGGGCTGGCGCCCTAATCACTGAGCCACAGGCTTATTATCCAGGTTGTGCCACCAACTAAATGTGAAGCTTTGTGAAATTGAAATGTGAAAATTACTGAACTTGTCAAACCCTAACAAGTGGAGATGATAAAGCTTAATTATTGGGCCAAATGAGAGTTAGAAATAGAATAAAATAGTCATATTCAAACGTACACTTCCACCAGCATCTCCATCCAACCCCACTAGGTAGGTGGAGTCGTTCTCTAGTCTAAGCTAGTTTTCTGCTGCGAGGTTCTTACAGATGCCTTCTCGATGCCTTATCATACATGGTCAGGGCTTCATGGTCCTAATACAGAGTGATATCTGGACTGCTTGCTCCTGTGGCTGTTGCTATGCTGGCCTTTGTTTTCCGAGTAACACTCATTCCAGTTAATTTCTTTGCACAGTACCAGGCATGATACTGCTATACAGAAAGAATGCAAGTTTATTGTCTTCTTGTTATGAACTATACAATTATTAAAAAATTAAGTTATCCTTTTGTTTTGCTTTTTTTATGAATTCAGCAATTAATTACAACATGATTGTTTTATCTTCTTGGCTTTCTTAATGGAGGACATATCCTTACTATAAAAATCTAATAATTAAGAAAAATAAGACTATAACAACCTAATTTACATACGCCACTTAGGAGTAATCGGTTTTAATATTTGCTCTTTTCTCATGTACATATATGCGTTTATATAAAAAAGAAAAACTAGTGGAATAATAAAATTGATACATAGGCAGTGAAAGGAATTTTATAAAAGTTTCATCAAATGATAAATGACTGTAAAATAAAGCACAGCAAAATTTGACTTGAATTTTATATAATATCAAAACTATGAAAAGCTGAGGGAAACCTAAACAACTTCAAAAATGTTTTATTTTGTGTTTTTGTATTAAAGATACATTTCCTCCAAAAAGTTTCTAATATTAATGTTATTGGAATCATTAATATTAGAATCATTAATCGTTAACATTCTAATATCTAATGTTATTAGATATCATTAAAAAGATGAAGTCATTTCTTTTTAATTAGGTATTTCCCAGTGGACTCTTGGTAAAATTTTGCTGCCTTATCTTTTTATTGGAGGTAGCCACTTGAAGGCTCTTTTTAAAAAAAAATTTTTTTTTTTTGAGACAGAGCCTCAAGCTGTCACCCTGGATAGAGTGTAGAGTGCTGTGGCATCACAGCTCACAGCAACCTCCAATTCCTGGGCTCAAGCGAGTCTCCTGCCTCTGCCTCCCAAGTAGCTGAGATGACAGGCACCTGCCACAACGTCTGGTCATTTTTTGGTTGCAGCCGTCATTGCTGTTTGGCGGGCCCAGGCTGGATTCGAACCCGCCAGCTCAGGTGTATGTGGCTGGCGCTTTAGCCCGTTGAGCCACAGGCGCCTAGCCTAAAAAATTTTTTTGCATTCTGCTTTTACCTCTTCCGGCCTCTAGGCCATATCTCATCCCCTTACACAATGATATTTAAAACTCCAAGTATTGCATTCTGAAAATTTACAAGTGGCACGTAAAAGTGGCTTTAATTGTCATTTTGGTTGTCTTTCTTTGTCTTCATTTTCAGCCACTGAGAATTTCATTCAATATTGGGCTTTCCATGATGCATTTTAAAATTTTGTAATAATTTATACAGCACCCCTTTGTGTTTTAGAGTTGGAGGATTTTTCAGAACACCACAGCGGTAGAAATGAGAGTCCCCCAGTATATTCACCTTAGAGATTTTCCCCTGGATTTCTGGCTCCTGATTTGTTTAGATTCTTTATTTCATAACCTTTTGCATCTTCATTTTTTTTTTTCTAGCAGAATACTATTTAGGTTTTCAAGACACTGATCCATTTCCTTTAAATCTGACTTGAAATAATTGAAATTAGTATTATATCTTTTGGGGGTAACATGGATGTAAAATAACAGTGCTTTATATAAGATAATGTTTCTCCTGTTAAGGTCTGGTCTTGGGTAATTTTCTCCAAGAACCCTTTTTTTTTCCTAGTTAATTACCTCTTGCACATGGTGGCAGCTATTACTTCACCTGCCACTTCTAGTTTTAGGCTACAGGACAGAGTAAAGAAGAAGGCAATTTAAAAATTTAGAAAGGACATACCCCAGGAATTTTGTAAGAGAAGTTCGTAGAAATTGTCAAATGATATTTTGATTTTCACAATTATTAACAAATTTTGTTTGAATTATTTGAGTGAGATATTCCTAAATTTAGTGCAACCTTGATGGTTTCACTTTTGTTTTTCTTTTTCCTATAGTTCTTGCCCTGGCTTTATTATGTTCTGGAGTAAACAACTTCTAAAAAAAGACCTAGGACAGAAACGACTTCTAAAAACAGGTCCAGAACAGTTAAGAAACAACTCCTTTTCACTTTGTTACCTCACTGAGTCAGGAAAATAGTCTTTAAGAACCAGACATTTGCATCACTTCAGAAAGGGAGACAAAAATAGACATGTATCAGCCACAAATTGAGATTCTCAATCCACATCAACCCATCTTATTAATGGGAAATTCTCTGTAGCAGGCTCAAAATTCTTTTCCGAGGTTAGAGAGCTGACACCTTTCACTGCCTTACTGTATATGTACAGGGAAGTAGAGAGAGACTAGTGGTAATCAAAACACTGTAAAAAAGAAATGCTCAGTCTTTAATTACTTTCTGATATAGCTAATCTATCAATGCCCATTGCCAGGCACTAGTATAAGGGCTCCACATAGATTATTCTTGGTAATCCTTATACAGCCTTCTGTGACACCATCCTAATACAATCCTTTATGTTACAGGTAGAGTAACTGAGATAGAGAGATTGCCTTGCTGAAAATCACAGGGCTAGGAAGGGGCCCAATGGCCACTAGTTCCCTGAAAGTCTTATTCTGGAGCTCCAGGCTTTAATACTCACACAACCCTGCTCCTTTAGCCTTGCAACATGACTATTGCAAGGTCCACAAAATAATGAGTAGAATTCTTCTTACATTTGTCCATATTGGGTTTCAGAACTCCGAAGACTAACATGCCACTATTTCCTAACTTTATATAATCTTGTTTGAGAAACCTGATGTTTACAAATCTTCTTGATTCTAAGGAAAAAATAACAAGAAAAACATAACTTTTGAATAGTCAGCTAGAGGCAGTTTAAAGAGGACATCTATCTACTCAGGGGGCATTTTTAAATGTATCATCTTCAAATGATTTAATGTGCTTTCCATGATTATCTCTGACACTTTTGAATAATTAACAAAAACATTTATAATTTCTGAAAGGGCTAAGATACTCTCTTTCCTAGATAATGAGAAAACTTGAAAGGCTTGAAATTATGACTCAAATGACTGGCTAGTGGCCACGAAATCATCAACTTGGGCCCCATTTGATATATTTGTGTAAAAAATTCACAAAAATATCTCTTCACATATAAGAATAAATAAATAATAAACTCCTTATTTACAAATTAAACATATTTAGAAGCGTTATTAACCCCCTAAAGTAAATAAGATATTGCTTATCAAATATGTATTTTATACAGAATAAATGTCATATGTGAATATTTTATTCTGCAAAATATATGTATATAATTAGAATATGATTTATATGATATACTGTTTATATTTATATATATAAAATAACCTTTGGTAATGAATAATAATGGTCAGCATAATCAATGTAATGATGATGATCTTGCCCACCTGCTAAGATCACTATGCTGCTCTTGTAACTATTAATAAAGCAAATAAACACATTTGCTTATCTGTAATTTTGTTTGTCTTCTTAGAATCAGAAAACTTATGCCGTATTACCCGTTCTATTTTCTTATACTTAGTCAATTCTCTGGAATGTAATAAGAATTCAGTAAACACTATTGATTATTTTAGTTCTACAACTAAAAGTTTGCAAGTGCATATTTACATTCTTCTCATATTTGTAGAATTGATAGTGAATGATTGTTTATTGAAAAGATAATTTTTTTAATAAGGGAATATCATAAATTACTTTTCTCCAAGTCTCCAAGATTCCCAAACTTTGTCCCTGTATTCAATGAATGTTGTCAGTTTTTATCTGACCTTTCAGAGATATTTTATTTATATTTAAGAAACTGTGTATACTTCCAAAAAATATTTTGTCAAACACAAACAATAGCACGTTGATAGATTAATTATAGACCACAGAAGTTAGCTAGGTTCCTAAAGAGAAAATTCCTTATTAAAAGCTATAATAGCTATTAGAAATGTTGGGATGTCTGAAGAAGCAGACTATAGGCAAAACTCCAGAGATGACTCTTAAAGCCATGCCTTGTCAAGAGCTGGAACTACAAGGCAAAGGTCTATTGGTCGTAGCTATACCTACATCCGTGGTTGTTGATGCTATAGCCACGGTGCCTCTGTCTGGATACACCTCTCCCTGTCTCATCCAGACTCCAGGTAATTTCAAGATGTATTTGTATTTCACAAGATTATTTCTTTCATTATGCAGATAATTTCTGAGCAGGGAGTTGGAGAAAATACCTCGTTAACAGGATTCTGATCTTATTTGGAATCCTAGCTGTTAGGTAGCAAAAAGCACACATTTCTGTTCCTTCATTTGTTTTTCTTTTTCCTTTCACTGAACATATCTTGCTTATTATATAAAGGGAGTACTTTTTTTTAGACAAATACACAGTAATTGATAATATGATTTTATCATGGTTTATTTAATCTGCTCCAGTTGAGTAATTATGCTGTTGCAAGTACAAGTAAAGTTGAATAAATATCTTTGTATATACATTACTTACATTTTCTTTGCTTGCATTTGAAAATATTTGTGGATAAAATGCTAAAATTGACATTCCTGGGTTCAAGTTCAGGTTTGTATATACCTATGCATTCTTAACTCTCGTGTTCAGAGAAACAAGTTCTATGAAAAAAACTTTCATCAATGGGAGAAGTAAGCAGAGAAAGAAGCTTGTCTTTCTTTGCATGGGCTAATCTCAGAGGCAGTTATCTAAATGGTCTCTTGTTAGCCAGTCTCAAGAGGCTAAAAGTTTTGCTTGGTACCAGGCACCTGCTATTCTGGTAACCGGTCGAGTATTGGCTGCCTGCAATTCTTAGTCCTGTTTCCCTTTAACCTAAATGTTCTTAGCTGAGATTACATTCTTTAAGAAAACATATATGCTTTTGCTTTAGGTTCTTCCTTTTGGGTATCCCAGTGTAAGCAAGGAGACATATAATAAACAAAGTATGTAAATAAAATAAACGAAGTACGCAAATAAAATATATTGTATGTTAGCTGACGGTAACTGCAATAAAATTTGGGAAGAAAAGAATTGCTATTTTGCAGGTACACACTGGTGCAATGCAATAAATGCTGTGGTTTGTCATCTCAATCCCTCCTTCAGGACTGAGGTCTCCGTCTCCCACCTGTGAGAGGGCTGGCTGTTGTTGGGTCTCAGGTGTGTTTTATTTGAGCATAACCCTTAGTCAAAGAAAGCCAGTTTTTCGTGGTCATACTCCTTTCTCCAGGGCCTTCTGGATCCAATAGTCAATGGGAGGTATAAAAGCCGGGACTCCTCACCCAGGTTGTGCACAGTTCTGAAGGGTACCCTCAACGTCAAAGTTTCCTACAAGATCTGCTGTTACCTCTGTTCAAACTGCTTCACAGATTAACTCATTCCTTTGCTCCGTCCTCTTTTATTCATTCTATCATAGGCATTGCTTCTCAAGCCATCCCTAATACATTTCCTGCATGCTAATATATAGCCTAGATTCTGTTTGCCTGGGAACCTCACATCACACAGATGCCATGTGACTGCTAGAGGATTGAATGCAGATAATTCCCACACTGTGTAGCTACTGATGATACTGTGAAGATTCTCCTACGCCCAGTGTATCCAGCCCTTCCCCTAGGGTCTCCAACAGCCCCGATTCTCCAGAAGTCCTGAAATTCTGAAGGAACCTGGACTGGTTAAGCTTTTACAGTTTCAAACCAAAATTTTAATGTAAGGTTTGATTTTCAAAATCCAAACTCTTGAAAATCATCATATTTAGTTTGTGGCACTAAACTGGTTGTGTGTAAATGACAGTGTGAACCAATAACATGGCACATTCTTTACACATACTTCTGCAGTTTACAGAAAGGAAAAAAAATCTTATAAAGACTACTAATAAAACAAACTACTCTTTACTAAGTGTCTTAGTCTACTAGTCTTTTATAACAAAACATCGTAGACCAGGCGGCTTATAAACTACAGAAGCACATTCCCCTCAGTTCTGGGGGTTGAGAAGTCCAAGATCAGGCAATGGATAATTCATTATCCACTGTAAGTAGATCTTGGGTTGTCAATCCCCTTAAAAGTATGTGAAGTGACTTCTAAAGTTCATTTCCCTTTTTTAATATACGTTTTAAAATCATAACTGTATGCATTTATGTGGGACAATGTGATGATTTGATATACAATATGGAATACTTAAACTGATTAACATAGCTATCACCTCACTTACTTATTTCTTGTAGTAAGACATTTATAACATACTCTTAGTTATTTTGAAATAACCTGCATTGTGTATATTAGGTGAGATGCCACCAAATGCCCTCTGTCCTCCCACCAATCACCCTCCTTTCTTCCCCTCCTCATTCCCTCTTCGCCCCTCCCCCTTGTTAGACTATAGTTGTGTTTTATCATTCATATGAGTGTATAAGTGCCAAGTCATGGAAGCAATCCAAAGGTCCATCAACCTATGAATGGGTTAACAAATTGTGGTACATGTATACCATGAAATACCATTCAGTTATAAAAAAGATGGAGACTTTACATCTTTTATGCTTACCTGGTTGAAGTTGGAACGCCTTCTTCTTAGTAAAGTATCTCAAGAATGAAAAAAAAATCCAGTGTACTTTATACTATTATGAAACCAAGATGAAGTTCATTTCTATTAAGGATGATAGTTTGTTCAATTTTAGTGTTGGGTCCTAATTCTTTGTCCTAAGAGCATAATTAAATATATCAATACTAGGCCAACAAAAAGGTAAATTTGTGTAAGTTAAATTTATAAAGTTAGCTTCTAAACACATACATAATAATAATGTTACTATATAAGTTACCTTGTAAATTATTGAAAACATTAAAAGACAAGATGTATAAATAGATGCAAGTAAAGATTTTACAGACTTGAATATTCTACTACAAAGCTTCACAGGACAAATATGAAATTCGCTGAGCTGAGAGGAGGTGTTCTTAGCATCAGGCCTCTGATTATTTTAAGTTAAGAGAGAGAGAGAGTGCTCTGGATTTATGGTGTAATTAGCACAAATGGGAAGAGAAGCAGTTAGCAGACAGAAATGTAGCAGGGCAGTTTTTTGCATTCTTATAATCTTGAGAGAACCTATGGGAGATTTCCTGGAATTAAACTCCTCTGGAATCAGCTTTCACCTGTGGGACCTGGGGACAGATTGTGGCAAAATCCCACAGGGCTCCCTGGACACTTTCAGTCACCATATGGCCTGAAAAGGTTCTTCCTATGTTAAAATATTCTGCAGTAGGGACTCTTGACTAATCTTCAGAGTACATTCTTAATCTCGTGAACCTAATTATCTGTTAAGGATAGTTTAAGAGGTCCTCCTTAAAATTATTCATACTAGTTCATGTCCTTTTATCATAGGTCATATCCAACTTTCATTATGCAGTAATTACAATTTGGTTTCGGGAATGTATCCTAAGAAGGATTACAAGGATTATTCATCTCCATGGTGATCTGTGCACCCGTTGTTGACTATAAACACAAATATATCCAACTCATTCACCTTTTCAGTCTAGCTTAGCTTTCACATAGATGTGTATGTTTATGTTTCACTTAGGTAAAGGAGAAGCCACGTGAGGACACTGAACATTTTTGCTAGTGATCAATTTAAAACAAGAGCTTTTGAAATTTATAAAACATCTTACTCTTTTTCACTATATAATTGGGAGATGTATTGGCTATGTTTTAATCTCTTTTCTACAAGTCAGCTCTGAATACCCTTCCTAGGCATGAGCTCTGAGGTGACTGTTCCTTGTCTGTTGTCATAGCTGATGCTGTGATTCTAGTATAATGATGATAAAATGTGATATGGGAATGAACAGGAACTAAGCTAGCAATTCTTTTATTGAAAAGGGTGCTTTCCACTTCATCATGGATATTTACATAGAAAATAATTCAAAGCAATGACACAATTGCAAATGACCCTGTTCCTTAACATGCTAATATTCAAATGGTGAAAAGAAGAAAACAAAATCTCACATTTACAAAATGTTTGGTTTAAATTGATGAAAAAATATTATATAAAATTCAAATTACAGTAACCTATTTCTTCAACACACATGCACATTCTATACTATTTTTGATAAACTTTGCTAAAAATAAATTCTTATTCTTGTGATGATCTAATGGGCTGGCATGATAATTTGAGTGAAAAAACACATCTTAAAAGAAAAATGATAAAATATTTTAAAATAAATTTAAAATAACAAATAGAGTAAGCTGAATTCTTCTAATTTCTTTAAGAGAATTAAACAATCAGTGTTTTTCTGCTTATAATATATAGAGGAATAA
Source organism: Perodicticus potto (assembly GCA_963574655.1). Lineage (NCBI taxonomy): Eukaryota > Metazoa > Chordata > Mammalia > Primates > Lorisidae > Perodicticus > Perodicticus potto. The sequence goes on along the minus strand of CAUYRH010054979.1, from coordinate 24,687 downwards.
TATTTTTATTGACATGTTATACTCAAAATTAAAGCCTCAATTATTGGAGCTAAGAAATGCATTCATATTTGAAGAAAATGCGTAATTATAAGTTGATTAGTGCAAAAAGCAAACTTTAAAGTATCATCTTAACAGCTGAGCAGGCAAAAGAACAGTTACATCAGAGATTCCATCAGATGAAATATAGAGTTTAGACAGAAGAGCAGTCGTTTAACAATTCCGGAACTAAATCACTCCAGACATCACTTAGATAGACACTTTTCCACCTCTACTCCTTTAAATGAACCTTTAATAGGTTCATTTGGTAACGGACTGAAAGGGGAGAAAAGTCCTGAACCCCAGCTGCACAGCTCATTCACCTGCACAAACAACTTGAACTTGACTTCTTTCCAAATGGTTTCCTACTAATCTTCCCAATGTACAGCTGCTATATATAAAACATGAATTATAGTCAAGAAGGTCCTGCTGTGTTGTGAATCACAGTGCACTCAAACACATTTTAGCAGGTTGTGGGATAAAAAGAAAAAACATGTCTGCAAATGCCTTGTTCTGTCTCCTTTTGCAGTCATTCTGCTTTCTTCCCTATGTATCTGGCTTTACTGGATACAGCCTGTGCCATCTTGTATAAAAATAAACGGCAGGAGCATCTTTCCTGTCTCGAGGCACTGAGGGCCAAATCAATTGCCTGATCAAGTGAAAACAAAACATCTGTGACGTATAAAAGAAAGGGTGGCTTTCTCTAGAGATTTTTATAAACTGATTAAGTCAAGGCACTGCTAATCCTCTATCTTGCACTTCAGATGTTACATTGACAAAGAAGATTAGAATGAAAAGATAATGGTTATGTCACTAGTGTGCAATAAACAATCTGTGAAGAGCCAGCAGAGGATTGGAAATGTTCCCATTACAAATGTAAATGTGAACTTTAGCTCCTGGTCCTAAGAATACTGTGAGAGGCACCTGCCTCTGTGTCAAAAAAGATACAAAGAGGAAAGAAAAACTGTAATGTGAGTTTATTCCAATAACATTAAGACACTAATTCCCATGTGTTTATCATATTAAATTTAGGATATGCGAATTTCACCTGATGACATTTGTGCAACTTAATCATAGAGTTGTTCTAGACACTAAAATTAGATGAACTTTGAAAGAGTTTTTTTACAATTTAAAGGAGCCCCAAACAAACAATAGGGCAAGTGACAACTTCCAGAGAAAATGATCTTTGGAGGGAATCTATCAGAGATGCCCATAGAATTCAGGTTATGCATTAGGAGGAATTACAGAATAAATGAGACATTAGCATTTGGTTCCCACACACCTGTGCACCTAACTATATGTAAGTACATGGTACAGAAATTCCTCCAGCAATAGAATTTATTTAAATAGTGATGGGAGGTTCTTTGCAATTTCAAAATTTAATTCTTTTAATGATCTTACCCACCATGTATGTATAAAGTGTTAAATATTAAACTTGCAGAAAGCAAGAAAATGTAAGAATAAAGTGGCAGTAAAAAAACGATAGTGGAAATGATTACAAGTAGTCTGGTAAAAGGCATAATTAAAGGTCAATTCATTTTGTATTCATAATATGTATTTTCTAATCATTCGATAGTGAAGGAAATACGAAAACTGGAATTTCTAAGATGCTACTAAGTACAAATACTAAGATACATATAATGGAAAATGAAAAATGTTGAATGCCAAGATACTCAGGATGAAAGAAACTATGATTTTTGTTAATAACTAATATGTGGGCATACATAGGTTCATATGTAGTACATTGTTTTTGCTGCATCTGAGAACTTTACCATCAGATCATAAAGAAACAGAAATAGATATATCACAAAAACAAAATGTGAAAGTTGCTCAGCCTAAGAAACATGCAGGGTATTGTGAGAGAACAAAGGAGAAACCAAATAACAAATTTAGGGTAGTCAGGAAAAGAAGAGATGACGTTTGATGTTAGTTTTGAAATAGAAAACAAAGAAGGTAGGGGACATTTTAGAGAGACGGGAACAGGTGTGGGTCCCGGACACCTGGGGTGCCCTGTCTCCTTCAGTCACTGAGAGCTATCGGCTCTCAGGGATAGAGAAAAACTATGGCTGGATACCTAAGCACGGGTCAAACCAGAAGATCTATGCTTCTTTCCTTCCCAGGAATTTGTACTTTTGCTTGAGAATGTAGGTATCATAAAATAACACACATATATTAAGTACTTAGAATATTTGTTGAATGAATATGCAAAAGATTCTTGTTGACATCTGGTAGTGTGAACATTTTAGAAATACCAATCTGTTAGCAATGTGGATATTGAGTGGAGGGGTTGATGCTCTGTCCAAAAAGACCCATTTAGGAGTTAGGTACGTGATTTAGGCAAAGAACGATGAGAGCTTGAATCAAAGAGGGATCCATGGGGCAGATGTGTGTATCATTGATTTAAGCGAGAGAGGAAGCAGAATCAAGGGGGGTCTGCTGGCATACTACATTGGGGAGCTCAGGGCAATTTGTACATTAAAATAGTGTATATTCTATAATGTGCAGCCCCTCTGAAGTGGCAAGCAGGAGACGACATTGTGAAAAGAAAGGGTGTCCTTTCATTCTGCCTGATGGATTTCATACACTCAGGGCACAGGGCATTGGGGGAAGATGAAGGTAAGTCAGCTCTCATTTGTCAGGTCAGCTGGACCTCAGTGTCAGGTCACTTCTTTGTGCAGTGCACAAACTACACAACTTTACACAGCAATCGTAAATAGCAATCTTACAGAAATCTTAAATTCTTAGATTTCTTGCCTAAATAACTTCATCACTGAGATGAAATTCACTGAAGGAAGAAAATTAGCTAGAAGAGTAGATGTAGGAAAAATGTTCCCTTTAGACTTAGTGAATTTGGCATGTTTGGAAGACATGAAAAATAAGGATATCTTGATAGCTATTCAACATATGTGTCTGTAGTTTAGGAAAATGATTTGAAATTTAAGAGTTATCATTTTGTAATTGTCAGAGAAATGCTTGCTTGAGACGACTTCAAGATTGCTATTCAGGGCCATTTTTGCTATGGCAATGTAGTTGAAAGTGGAAAAATGGGTACTTACAGAGATTATTATGATGGGGAATGATCAAAACTCCAAGTGAAACAATTAGCACCATAACCTGGGAGCAAGGGAGGCCATTCTTAAAGGATTTTAGGGGAGCTGGGTGCTGTGGCTCATGCCTGTAATCCTAGCACTCTGGGAGGCCCAGGCAAGTGGACTGCTTGAGCTCAGGAGTTTGAGACCAACCTGAGCAAGAGTGAGATCCTGTCTCCTCCTTCCCTCCCTCCTTCCCTCCTTCCTTCCTTCCTTCTCTCTCCCTCTCCCTTCACTTCCCTTCCCTCCCTTCCTTTTGTATCAAGAACATTTAAAATACCCCACAAATATGTATAATTGTTATTAATAAAAATCGGTGATACTAAATATAAAAAAATAAAAAATAAAATCTGCTTCCTGAGCAATTTGAAATATACAGCACATCATTACTGACTATGATCACTACATTGTGTCCTTCCCATCTAACCAAACTTTGTACCCTTTCATCAACATCTTTTCATCCCTGACCTCACCCCAACCCCTAGCCTCTGGCAACCACCATTCCACACTCTACTTCTGTACAGTTTGACTTTTCAAAGTGATATTATGTGTCTGGCTTAGTTAATATAGCATAGTATAAACTTATTAAGATTGAAATAAATGCCTTTTCCTCAGAATTCTAAGTCTGAGATAATACAGTTGGACTCAGTCTCTGGAGCTTTTCCTTCATCTTCAGTAGCTTACTGATTGATGCTTCCAAAATAAGCTAGAACTATGGTTCCAAAGAGTCTTTTTCTCCCACTTCGGGTGTGGATGATTTTCCCTTGCTTTTCTCCCCTTTCCAGGTTTGCAAGGGGACCCACCCTCAGACTGGCTGGTGGGGGGGATTCAGGAAGGACAGAAGCAGATTTAAGATGAGAAAACAGGAAAAAAAAGAGGTGTCTTTATCTCTCCTCCCCTCCCTAGACTTCCATTCTTTCTTTTTTCTTCCGTTTCTCCTTTTCTTCCCCATTGCCTTTCCTGGACTGTTGCCAGGAAAATTATACAGATTTGTTTTTTTGAAATGCAGCCAGGAGTTCACCCTTCCCATTTTTTTCAGTTTTTCAGGTGATAGATGAACAGCGCATGGAAGACCTGCAGTTTGCATGGTGGTAAAACACACACACGCACACACGTATGCACACATGCATATACACACCCACACACATGCACGCACACAGAGGGTGTTAAACAATGTATACACATTTTAAGAAAAGAAAAAAAAACCTTATCATAATTGTAATACACAAGTCACCTTTGAATTCTGCAATTACAAGAGGTCCTCAAACATGACTTGTATTCATCTTTTGTTATCTGTATCTATTATCACAATTTTGATAGTTTCTTTCTTAAAATGCATGTATGATGTTCCCTGTGTGTCGGGGTTCACGCATGTAATATAGAGAGATGTGAATTCACACGCACCTGTGCAGACTTGTACCCATCACTGTGTCTCTGTGTTAGCCTTTAGAATGATTTTCATAAAAATGTGAAACTATCAAAAATTATATGACTTAATGTCTTAAATAAATATATCATTCCATTGAATTTAAATTTAGAGGACAATGTGGGCAACCTAAAGGTTATATCAAGCTAATTATATTTCCCCCCTAAAAACTCTTTGTTGCTTGGTGACTTGGGTTAAGTACAGTTTTTAAATGCTAGGTTCCAATCAAGGCGAGAGTATCATGTGCAGCGTAATTCTCAATTGTTATAAAAATTATGTCCATTATGCTACTTGCTGGGACTCTAGTAATCATCTAAATTCCATAAAACTTAAATTTTCAAATTATCCTTAGTAATTTAAATGTGTTATTAGGCCTTTCACGGAACATTTTTCTTCTTTTAAGAAAACAAGCCAAGTTTCTCAAAAGCACTGCAGGATAAGTTGTAAGTGACTTTCACTTGTAATTTGCAGATGCTGTAATAGGAATTTTCCTTTTACCTCCATCTAAGTCCAACTACTTTGCATTCTAATTTGCAAGTGAAAAGTTGCTTTAAACTTGGCATAAAAGTTTGTGAGGACTTTAAGAGGTTTAAGGTATACTTTTGCAAAAGAGTCAGATATTGAGCATGAACGTAAATACGTGACTTCTGAAAAAACAAAAGAAAAGACTACATAAAGAGGAATAAATGAGGTAAATACTTTTCAAAAGCAGAAAACGACATCCCTATTGGTTTGCATATAAAACATGCATATTTTAGGCTCCAACCTTACTTATTTGTATAACATAAATAATGAAATGTCAATAGACACCCTATGGAAGGAAAAATAGTATTGGAAATTCACTGGATGTGACATTTGAGACAATGACTGTCCCCATGTTACCAAAAGGATGCTCTATGAGATGAGTTTATCACCTTCATAGGGCATACATCAATAAAGGCCCATGGTAGTAAAGGTTCCCCAGGATCAAGCCTGCGAAAACCGACTTTCTTTACTATGACATACTGAGAGTCATATATCAAAAGTTGAATAAAGGAACATAACTGAATAGAACTTACATAAGAATGAACTTGTATAAGAAATATCAGGGTTTAAGAGTAATATTTGCCACAAGAAAATAAGCTATTTATATATCAAATTAGTGATATTTAACAGTAGCAGCTCTTTGATAAGCATTAGATTAAGAATAATGGTAGTTTCTATGAAATAACAATCTAAGTTTTATAATGAACTGCCGTCCATGCCTCATAATTCAGTGAATGCTAAGAATTTCACAGAAATCATAAGTGCCAGTAGAGTACATTACATATTGTCACATCTAGCTCCATCATTCAGGTGTGGAAATTATATCTAAGGGTGAAATGACTATTACAGAGATACAAAGTAAAGGAACTATCTGGAGTGACTCTCTAGGTTTTATACCACCTGGAGAGAGCCCCAATTCTTTGGAAGAGCCAAAAGCTGAATAAAAGCCCATGAAATGGATATTTAAATCAGAGAAAGATATTTTCCTCATACTATTCCTGTCCTTTTTTCTTTGTTGAAAGGATATAAATGCTATGCAATGACAGCATTCTTTAGACTGCTTAGTCTGAAATAAAAATCTCAAATTAATAATGCTATTGACACAATGAACTCAAGAGGCTTAAATAAACTGAAAAAATGTTAATCAATTGTATAGTCAGTTCTCTGAATTTGATGAATATTAAGTTTATTGTGTTACTAGAGTGGAAGTATAATGTAGCTGTTAGTCGCAGAATTTGCAACCAGAACTTCAGTGTGCAAGTCCAGATGACACACACAGCTTCTTCCCCCAAAGAAGATGTGAACTTGTCCTCTCACTTGTTTTAAGATGGGGGCAAGTGACTATACTTGCCTCATAGGGCTTTTAGGACAAGTAGAGGCAGTTACTAAGCATAGTGCTTAACACACAGTAAGAAATCAATAAGTTGATGGTTTTATTATTTGAAAAAATCCTTAGCATTATTAATAGAAGAAGTCATATTTACTAGAGAGTGGAATTTTTTACTTTGTCTCATTGCTATACTGCTATAGCAATGTACTTGTTGCTATTTCAATCAACATAATTGAAATAGTTTTCTGCAGTATGAAAATCGCACAATTTTAGGGTGAGAGATAATCAGTGGAATTTATCAGAAGTATGCTATTTTAATTTCCATAAAATATAATTTGTGGTACAGTAAGAAATTGATACATGATGTATATATATACATACATACATATGTGGTGTGTGCATACAAATACACACACACATTCTTATGTACTGAGGAAGATTTGTCATATTGTCCTCCCGGAGTGATATGTCTTTAAAGATACACTACAGATTGTGCTGTAAATTTTCCTGAAGTATGGACCATATTATATTAAAAGAAAATCTATGTGAATATTGGTTAGAAAAAAATCCATGATAATTGCCACGTTAATAATGCCTGTATCTATGTCTATAACATGTAATATTTAGTGGCTGTGATTTGGTCGATTAACAAAAGAAAGCTCTAAATGAATCAATTAGGTTTTCAACAAAGGAAATATATTTCTGCATTTTTCACTGTAGTAATTTCCATGGATGGGAGCAATCTACAACAAGCATTAATAATACAAATTTGAGTTTCCTGGAAAGAGTCCACATGCAGAGTGTTTCTTTGCCACACAGTTTCACAAACAATAGGCAACTAGTCATTATTTTTTACTGTGTATTATTACTTCAGCTTAAGATGAGGACAGCAAGCTCCTTCCAATTGCATATGGCCTAAGAGGCTTGAAAGAACAATGCTTCCAAATGATCCTTATTGTGTATCAGAAGTCATGGTATGTCCAAGGAGAGTGTGAAGCTGAGGAAGGCTGGGAAAAAGCCCCAGAGAATGCTCAGCATTGTGTCGCCCACTGACATACAATTACAAGGCTTTGAATCTGATCCATGACACAATCCATGGTGATTACTCTACTCAGAGAAGCCAAGAGACAGATGAAAATGCTTAATTTGCTTATTCTCAAATGTGGCAATTTGCCTAATGAATGAAATTGACTTCATAAAATGTCAAGGTTATCTTTTCGTTTCAAAGCTGGAACACAAGCGTAGCCTTCCTGTGCATCCAGTGCTCAGAGCTACAGTGGATTCAGAGCGAGGTGCATGGAGTGCCATATGGCTCCCATCCTACCGAAACTGGTCAAAATAAACAGAATAGCTGGTCAGCACAAAGGTTTTGATAATAAGGAATAAGAGAGAATCTCAAATTCTGGTCAAATATGAATATCTCTAAACACCTAGATAAGAAAATACATAAAACTGTAGTTTATCCAACCATTTTCTTTCATTTCATCATCATTTTATTGTTTGGCTAGCACACAAATCCTGACAGGTTAAGTGTAAAAAGAACAATTAATATGTCTGTTTGACATGACAGGAAAGTCCCAGAATGTAGAGAGAAAGATATAAAGACCTTGTAGATGGTGGCAGTGGCGTACGTACCTGGATAAGGCAGGAATTGTGCAGTTCAGCCCAGGGGATTGTCCCCAGAGCACAAAGCTGAAGCCACAGACCAACCACTTCAGGTCACATGTTTCCTCAGTGGCAGGGTCAGAGCTTGACCCTGGGCTTCAGTTGTCTATTCTAAAGTCTCTATAGACTATTGCTATCTTGAAGTAAATTCTAGACGTGGCTGTTGTTTACAATCTTCTTTACAGTGTTGGCTGCCATGGTTGGAAAATATCTTTTCTGTAGAGATTCATCCATATGGTTATTAGAGTCCTCAGAAAGATGTGTGGAAAATAATTACAGTATGAGACTGTATGAAATTATTATTTTAGAATACATTTTGAAAAGCATTCAACAGAGAATAAATGAGAATATGGTAAAATCAGTTGATGCGAACAGAAACAAAAGTGCTATTAAAATTATAGCTTATGAGAAAAGGGGCTTCAAGATGGTGACTAGAGGCATTTACCACTAGCCTCCTCAACAAAGAAGAACAAAAACATTGGGTAGATAGTCATACTTCAATAGATCACCTAGAAGAGATTGCTGGAATTTAATAAAGAAGCGGCAGGAAAAACACAGACAGCAAGGAAGGAGAGGAAGTAAGGCAGCCTGCTTGGCTGGGATAGGCTGAGAGCCAGGAGAGGCTTCCCAATGCAGGGAAAGAGTAAATAACCCTCAGTGGTCCACATTGCCACTGTAGAATCCTACAGTCCTGGCTGTGGCAGAGCCCCTTGACTGACACAGATCCCAGGACAAACACAGGGAGCTGCCTGGAAATCTGGCAACAGCATTACTCCAGAGAGGGAGGTCTTGAGACCTAAGCAGAGAGAACAAGGTACCATTTTGAGACCTTAGCCCCCACCAGGCCCCACCAGACTGTATTGTACCCTGGGCCCCACAGCCTCTGCATTTCCATGTCCCTAGAGCCCTCACTGACATCCCCTGCACACAGTCATGCACAACTGCTGGCTGTTGCAGCCAGGGCCAAAGTGCAAGTCATGGTCAGCAACCCCACTACCAGGGCCACAGTGCATTTAAAAGCACTCTGAGGCAAGGCTAACCCACTGATTGCTATCATTTGAAGCCAAAACATATACTTTCCAGCTGCTTGTTTATGGTTACTGTCACTGAAATCACCCCCAACCTCTCCAGAAGTAGAGAAGTGGAGCTGAAGACCAGTCACTGCCACATCAAACCAGGTATTCTACTTGAAGCCTGCGCATCACCCTAAACTTTTCTACCACAGCTGTCTCCTGCACATGCCACTGGAGTTATTAGAATAGGTCTTTCAGGCCTTGGAGCTACCCATCCTGTGTATCTAAGCATGCCCTCTTGGGGCTTACGGATTATTTAGCCCCATCCACCACCATTGGCTCCTGAACATTTGTCCTGGAAGCCTGAGGAAATGCCCAACCAATGTGCTACTACTTCCACTACTGATACTTATCTGCACATGCCATCTATGGACCTAGGGACTGGCCTTCCCAGCTTATCTCAGTGATCACCAACAAGGATGTGAACTGCTTGGGAGCCAGAAGATTGTTCTGCCATTGCCACTGTAATCACCCATGCCATACAAATTGTGCAGGGACCCAAGGACCCACTCATCTTCCTAGACCACTATTTCCATTTGTGGCAACTGGAAGTCCAAAAATTGGTCCTACTTGAACCTACTAATGCTCCAGAGTAGGCTACTCTGGGGACCAAGGATAGACATAGTTTGCTTGCTGCTGGGATCACTGGTGCATGAGAACAGATCCACCTATTGTCCCCATCGCCAGAAAACCTTCATCATTGCCCAAAACAACAACCATACCCTAAGCTACTGAGATAATCTCAGACTGTTTATAGCTGGAAAAATTATACAGAGACTAAACTTCTGTATGTACTCAGAATCAAAGCCAAATTAGCATATCTAAATAACATCATATAGACATCTACATGTAAACATCCTTTCCAATAAAAGCAAATTCAAAAAAATGGTTATTACACCAGATACACAGATGTCAACATAAGAACACAAGAAATATGAAAAAGCAAGAAAATATGACACCTCCAGAGGAACACAATAATTATTCAGTAACAGATTACAATGTAAAAGAAGGTAATACAATCCTATATAAATAATTCACAAAATAATATTAAATAAAGTGAGTGAGATACAAGAGAATTCAGATAAATAACAAAGAAATCATAAAAAAACATTTCAGAATATTATGAGAAATTTACTGAAGAGATTTATGTATCAATAAAGAACCAAACAGAATTTTGGGAATTGAAGAATTCACTGAATTAAATTAAAAAAATACATTTTAAAGCTTCCACAATAATAACACAGGTCTTTTAAAATAATCTAGTCAGATAAAAATAGAAAAAAAAAATAGAAAAGTCAGACAAAAAAAGAAATAATAGCAAAAAATTGAACAAAGCCTGTCTGGTACATAGGGCACCTAACACTTAATTTTTTTTTATTTCCCAGAAGACAAAGAGAAAATAAAAGGGATAGAAAACTTGTTTAACAAGTAGTAGCTGAAAACCTTCTAAGACTAAAAAGGGATTTATACTTTCAGCTACAGGAGGTTCAAAGAACCCTAAACAGATCAAATTCCCAATGACTTCAATTTGGGAGGCAAACTGTCAAAAATTAAAATTTATATACTGGGAAGGGCCTAAAAAATATGACCCAAATATAGGCTGTCTATGAGAAATTCATCTCAATTGCAGAGACACATATTTACTGAGAGTAAAAGGATGGAAAAAAATATTTCATGTAAATGGAAACCAAAAACAAGAAATAGAAGCCATATTTGTATAAAGAAAATAACTTTAAGTCAAAAACAGTAAAAAGAGATAAAAGAGGTTACTATATAATAATAATGGAATCAATTCAGCAAGAGGATATAACAATTCTATGCATATATCCACCCAATATTTGGAGCATTCAAAATTATAAAGCAAATATAGCACTAGAGCCAAAGAAGAGATAACCTGCAATACAATAATAGCAAGGACTTCAATACACCACTTTGAGCAGTAGAAAAATCTGGATGAACATGAACAAAGAAACATGGACTACATGAACCGAGCAAACATTCATAGAACCTCCATTCCAACAGTTGCAGAATGCACATTCTTCTCAACTGCACATGGAATATTCTTCAAGATAAATCATATGCAAGTCCACCATGGATTGAAATCTTATCAAGTATCTTCTGACATGATGGTACAAAAATAGATATCAATAATAAGAGGAAATTTCAAACCATAAATACATGGAAATTATTTTTAAAAATGCTCCTTGAATAACTAGTGGGTCAATGAAGATATTGAAAGGAAAATTCAAAAATTTCTTTAGAAAAAAATGAAAATGTAAAAATAATATAACAAAGCCTATGAAATTCTGCAAAAGTAGGTCTTAGAGATAAGTTTATTGTAATAATTACCTACAACAAAAAACAATGAAAGTTCTCAAATAAATGACCCAACACTGCACCTCAAAGAACTAAAAACAAACAAACAAAAAGAACAACTCATAATTAGGTGAAAGAAGGAAATGATAAAGAAAAGAGCAGAAATAAATGGAATAGGGACTAGAAAAACAATGCAAAAATAAAGAGTTGAATTCTTTAAAAGATAATCAAAATAAATAAACCTTTAGCTAGACTAAGAAAAATAGGGAAGACTAAAATAAATAAAACTACAGATTAAAAAAGGAGATCATTACAAATGATACCACATAATAATTTCTTACACTTAAAGAGACTGTTATGAACAATTTTTTGCCCCCAAATTAGATACATTGAAGAAGTTAAGTAGTTCCTATTTGCAGATGATGATATGATGTTAAATATAATAAATCTTAAAGACTCTACTCCTTCCCCCCAAAGTATTAAGTCTATTAAATGAATTCCATAAAGTTGTAGGATACAAAAATACGAAATATTTCTAAACATCAGTAGTAACCTCTAGAAGAAATGGATAAATTCCTGTACACATAAAACTTATCAAGATGAAATTATGAAGAAATAAAAAATCTGAATAGATTAGTAAGTAGTAAAGAAAATGAATCAGTAATAAGAGATCTCCCATCCAAGAGCAATTGACAACTTCACTGTTGAATTCTATGAAACATTTTAAGAAGATCTAATGCCAATTTTTCTTAGAGTATTAAAAAAACTTGAAGAGAAAGTACTATTTTCATACTCATTCTATGAGACCAGCATTATTACCTTGATATTGAACCCAGAGAAGGACACAACAAAAAAAAGTAGGTCAACAATTGTGATGAACACAGATGTAAAAATCCTCAACAGAATATTAAGACATTAAATTCAATGGTACATTAAAAAAGTCACCCTGATCAAGTGGAATATATCCCCAGGATTCAAGATGGTTCAACAACCACCAATCAGATCACAATATAGCACATCAGCAGAATAAAGGACAAAAACTACAGGATTGTTTTAACAGATGCACAAAAGCATTTGAGAAAATATAACACAACTTCATGATAAAATTTTTCAAAGAATTATGTATAGAAGGAATATACCTGACCATACTAAAGGCCATATGCTATAGTAAACCCACAGTTAATATTATGTTGAAAGGGAAAAAGTTGAAATCCTTTCCTTGAAGATATAGAGCAAGACAAGGATGCCCACTTTTGTGACTTCTATTCAACATAGTATGGAAGTCCTAGCCAAAACAATTAGGCACAAAACAAATAAAAGGCATCCAAATGGGAAAAGAAGAATTTAAATCATTCCTATTTGCAAATGACAGGAAGTTAAATATAATAAACCCTAAAGACTCTACCTCATCCCCCAAGAGTGTTATATCTATTTAAATGAATTTGGTAAAGTTGTGGGATATAAAATCAACACAAAAAATAAGAAATACTTGTAAACATCAATAATAAACTCTTATAAAAAGAAATTAAGAAAATCACATTCACAACAGCTACAAAAAAATTAAAATACTTAATAAATTTAACCAAGGAAGTAAAATATCTTTATATTGAAAAGTATAATACATTGATAAAAAAAAAACTGATGAGAAAACAAATAAATGAAAAAATATCACATGTTCATGGATTGGAAGAAACATATTATTAAAATGTTCATACTAGCCAAAGTGATCCACATATTCAGTGCAATCCCTATCAAAATACCAATGACATTTTTCACAGAATAGAAAAAGATTCTAAAAGATTCTAAAATTTTTAATGGCACCACAAAAGATCCTGAATAGTCAAAAGAAATCTTAAGAAAAATGAAAGAAAGCTGGAGGCATCATCCTGCCAGAAGTTATGCACTGATACAAATACCCAGTCCACCCTTCAGAGCAATTTGGAACTCTTTTTCTAGAATGACCATCAGAACTGTAATTTACAGCACACAAAAACATACAACAACCATGATGAACATCACTCAGTAAGCCACACATCAACATGAGTACTGCTGTGCGTGATATACCCAGGTCATAAAACCTTACTGAGTTGTTTGTACAGTGCTGCCCATGTAAATGCACAATGACAAGTTCAGAAACTTAATTGTCAGATCTCATATCATGACAGCTCTGATGGTCATGCCAGAAAAAGAGTTCCAAAATTGCTTTGAAGGGTGGACTAGGGACTGGCATTGGGGTAGAAGACATATATTCAGATAGAAATAATGCTTTGAGTTGGTGATCTTATAAGTGTATACTGTTTTCAATAGTATTCCTAGTATCTTCTTTTTGTTAATTAGTTTTATTGAGATGTAATTAACATATCATACAACTCACTCATTTAAAGTGTATAACTGAATTGTACCAAAGGCAATACTTTGAAGGTGACCATAGTGATATTCAGCAATGAAGTATGTAGCCCTTTCAAGGAAGAATTTGTGAACTTAATTATCATATCTTAATATGCACAATAGACTACTGTACAGACATTCGCACAACATAGATGGATCTGGAGAACATTAATTAAAATGTCACAACCACAGGAAGACAAATACTGTATGATCTCACTCATGAGAAATCTAAAAAAAACTGACCTCATAGCCAGACAGAATAAAACGTTGGTTTACCAGAGCCTTGGGTGGTTAGGGAGGGGGCACATGAAGATATTGGTTAAAAGATATACAATTACTATTAGATAGGAGGGGGTGAATGTCAAGAATAGGCAAACATAGAGAGACAAAAAGTAGATAAGCAATTTCTTGATGCTGAGTGGCATGCAGGGAAGGCTAGGTGGGGGTGAGAAGAGAAATTAGAAAAGACTTATAAGGATTATGGAGGGTCCTTCTTCAGTAATCAAAGTGCAATAGAATTGAATTTGTTGATGGTTACACAACTTTGAGGACATACTAAAAAGCATGAAATTGTACACTTTAAATGAATGAGTTGTATGATATGTAAATTACTTCTCAATAAAATTATTTAACAAAAAGATGCTAGTAGGAATAATATTGAAAAAGTATACACTTATTTGATCACCAGGTCAAAAGATTATTTTTATCTGACTATGTGTCATGGCTACTAACACCATACATACTTTATTTTCCTGAATATTTGATTGGAAATTAGTATGATCGAATCTTTATAAAAACTGGTAGTTTCACATCATACTTAGAAAATGGAATAAATACCTATATACCTATATGGAATATGTAATATATACATGTATACCCATATACAATAGGAAAGGCTATTAAGACTAAAAATGGTTTTGTTTTTACTATGCAATTAAACCACAATTGGAATCAAGCTCCTTATCATTTACCCACAACACATCTATGTGTATATATGAATATATATGTTTGAGTATTTATGTACAATTTTTGTTTAAGCATATACACACTCATACATTTGTAGCGATAAATTAATTAAGCTAGTGGCAATTCCCCAAGAACTTTTTTCTACCTGATTAGTCAAACGCGTCGCTGAACATTTTATGAAAAAAAATTCTAGTTGTGTTTTTTGAATTCAAAACCACAAAAACAAAGCCAAAAATATCACCAATCCTGTTAAATTAAAATATGCTGAAGACGTGGTTCTAGAATGACAGTGTCAGAAAAGCAAGAAGCAAAGTCTGAAGGCCTATTTTTCAAAGAATAAAAGGCTTATCACTGTAGATCTGTTTTCTGTCGAATGCTTCCCTCCTCATTCTCTTCCATTTTTCAATCTAGCATTCCCTTATGTTACCAAAGCAGGTGCCTTGCATGCAATAGCAAGGGTATGACTTTCACAAAGTCTCATGGGGAATTGTTTATCATGCAAGATTACTTCACAGCTAACATGACTAATGATGATCTCTATACACACTTAGGTGCTTTTGACTGCCTGTTGGTGGTGGTCCAAACTGGTGACAGTTGGCATGTGTTTTATCTCATCTCGCCTTCCACATTCTTGACATAGTCTAATATATGTTGGAAAGATGCGTTGAGATGTTGTAAGATATAAAATGATGAATAGAAGCTATTAAATAAAATTAGTGCAAATAAAACATTGAATTCAGGTCTTTGTTGTCTCCAGTTTTATCAGTGATACAGAAGGACTTTTTGATGCTGTATTCCAAACCTAAAATATTAACCTCTGTATACTATAAAATAACCAGGATCTCATTTAGTGGGCTTATGATTAGGAATGTGGATGGGAAGGAAGAAGCTTTTTTAAATTAATTTGTTACTCTAGCTCAAGTTTTAAAGCTATAGATAATAATGCGTATGAAATGCTCTGTAAGTATATACACCGTATGAATATAAGGTGTATTTGATCTGACTGTAATATTTAAAGCACACATTTTATTCAATAGACATTTTTGAACAACCTAAGTTTATCATTTTAAATTTAAATGACTGGTCCTAGTCACTCTGAGCTCATTCAGCAGCATCAGCAAAGGATAAAAAATGAAGCAAATGTTTCTGACCCCAAAAACACAAAGTGTATTCTGTCATTGACATATACAACATAAGAAAATACAACTTCTAAAAAGGGTTTTAAACCAGTAAATAATTTTACTTATGAGCATATTTAAAATAAAAATAATATTTTAGTAGTAAAAATTGAAATTTTACATAATACAGAAATATATCCAAACCTGTGATAAGTTTTAGGTTGCATATAAATCATTACAGCAATACTTCTATTAAAACTGAAACATTCCTATTCTCATCTCTTAATACATCCATCAAAATCTGGCAAGCTATGCAAACAAGAAAACAAAATTTTCCCACCTTCTACTTCTTTTGATAGATGAATTCTTTTATTTTATTTTTTTAACTAGACTATAATTTACTTTTTGTTTCTTTCCTCTTTTCATATAAACTTTGAAATTGCAAAGCTCTTTAGAACTTCTTAACGAATGGAAGAATGGCAGTTAAGAATGTCTTTTTTGGGAGCCCAGTGACATGGCTCTGGTCCCAAATTCTCCATAATCTTGGGCAAAGGACGTGGTGCCTGTCCTCCAAGTGCTTCAATTTTACAGTTGGGTAGTTAATAGTGCCCACTTCATGGGCTTATTATACGAATTAGAGGATAATGCATGTAAAGAATTTGCAATTGTTTCTGAAACATAGTAGGTACTCAACAGTTGTTAGATGTTGTTGGTATTTTAATTTTCTTTCTTTTAAAAATATATATGCAAATTTAGGGAAAACAGTGCCAGAATGTGTCAACTGCAATGAGCTGTTGTGTTACAGCAATCTTTCAACTCTGCAACTTAAATAGTGTGTATCTCTCTCATTACAGCAACTCTAGAATCCATAGTACCTGAAAACAGGGTATATTCAATAACCCTGTTGCATTCAAGAGTAAATGAATGTATTCATGAACCTGACCTTTGCCTTAGTTGTCTTTCACAATATTCCATGTTTTGGCCTTCAGGGTTTTCCCTAACATTAACTAAATGTTCTTATTCGGCATTCTACGACTTCTGAATCTTGTCCATAAGCTTCTTGTTGATTTTCACAGCCAAAGTTGAGGCTCTAGAATAAGTAGTACATAGTTTAAAATATGTGGCAAACCCTCATGAAAAGCTGATTCTAATAGCATTTGTATGTATCTACTGCTATATGCTAGTTATGTAAATGCGTTTTAATATTTATACAAACCCTCCAAATTTACTATCTATACCTAGAAGGGAAAAAATGAGCACAAATAAAGATAAAATGATTTTGCTGACATCTTATAGTTCAGTAAGTGCCAATCACTGCTATGGATAATATTTATTGAATGTTAACTGAGTGCCAGATACTCCTTCATCTGCAACACTTTGAGATGGGCACTATTATTACATTTTAAGAAACTGAGGACAAGAGAGATTTAATAATTGGTCCTGCACTGACATGGGAAATCCAGAATTAAAGTCTAGACAATTTACCTCCAAAATCCACACATATAATTACTATGATGCAAGGTGCGTCACTACCATATCAGTATTAAGATTCATTTCTGTCTTATTTGAAATACATATTTTATTTGTTTATGGTGAAGCTCAAACTTCGTGCCATTTATAAACATTTTATGGTCTTTAAACTATATATTCATTTACTCATTATTGGTATGGAATCTTTGGAAAGGCAATTTAGAGACCAATTGATGAGGTTGTTATTTTTTCTTTTCTGGTACATTATTACATTTATCATTTTAAAATTTAAATTGAAATTAAATTATGAGGACTAAACATGTCATCATGCTAATCATCATGGCATTTCTATATGCTACTTCTAGCAATAATATAATATACCTAAAATCAGAAATAGTGCCATTGCTTTTGGAGATATTACTTTAGAAAAAAACTAATTGAAATGAATATATGGTATGAAATCGCACATAAATTCAACCTTTTACTTTAACCATTTTATTTGGTAAATAAAACTGTGCTTCACCTCCATTCATTGCCTTGTGTTATTGACATAGAATAATATTTTCATTTACAAAAATGAAGCTCAGGAAAAGAGAATATACTTTTCATAAGAATGCTTAACATCATTCATACTTCTTAAAGTATAGGATAAGCAGCAATTTGGTTTGGTAACTGATTAACATGTTTGAGGAAGATGACAAAGAACTAAGGGAAATAAAGTAAAAGAGTGGGCTTATCAAAGAATCAAGCTCCAACTAAAACTCTAGCAGCCTGAATTTGGAAATGGAATTTACAAGTTTAATTAAAATTTCAAATGATTTTATATTAAATTAATTACATTATAATTTGTTTTTATAGTACACAACTTTTCAGTAAAGTTTAATTCAAAGGAATCCCATGAGAAAAGGGAAAATCATTGTTAACTAGAAAATTAATCTTAAATGCATTTTAAGTTATCATTCAAAACTATCTGTTGTCATTCTGTTAGGTCTGGGGGAGGGTGAACAGGTGGCAAAGAAGTGGCTAAGGGTGGAGAGCAAGACTGAATTGTGGTTAGGAACCAAAATGCAGATGGAAACTATTCCCTCGTGGGAACATACATAGTAAGGAGTTTCAGTGACTTTCAACTGAAATACATCACATTACCATCTACTTTGCATAGCATGGTTAGGGATTTTGTGAAGGATATTGGGGAAGAAGCATACATAGAAAGGAAAACTGTTATGTAATCTGTTCTATAACCTCAACATGTCAATCACCCAAAAAGGCAGAAACAGCAACCAATCCTGCCAGGAGAAGTGGGGGACAAACTAGTGAGTGCATAAAAAGAGCAGCTGCTCAGACGGTTGGGTCTTTCTCCACTCTTGGAGGCTGACATGTTCTCCTCTCTTTGAAACGTATTTTCACTTCGTGTCCTTTCGTGTAGCTTCCTTCTCCACTTTCACTGTATATGGCTTCTTTCTTTTTCCTGTAATAATCTGCTTGTGTGGGATTGCTCTGTGTCTTGATCACTCAGTCACCAGCTCCCTTGGTACCAGTACTCTTTCTTGACACTTGACACAGGGGACAAGGAACATCCAGGCAGACCTAACAACTCTACTAGAGGAATAAACTTTCTCTACTTTCCAGTTTTCAGTTCGGTTACAATATCAGTATGTACTCACAAATTTCAAATTTCGTCCAATGGATTATAATCTATTATTCTTGTTATTTATTTGATGTTCCCATTGTTCCAGATTTGACAAGTCAGCACATTTGACCTGAGCCTGTTTAAGCTGCTTCTGTGACCTTCTTTGAGCACTTTATCATTTTCACATGCAATGTATTTCAGGGTTGTCTCATTCTCTTCCTGCTCCAATTATGGAAGCAGCTTTTTCTTCAAGAAGCAATTGTTCATTTTATGGGCACTGGTAGAAGCCACGAGCTAGAAACTAGGTCAAAACCACTATGATGTTGGTGCTTCCAGGCTCTCTCAAAGGTGTGAACTAGAAAAAAATTGTATATTGATGCAACTTATACACAGGAAGAATCATATATGTATGCCTGCACCTTCATGTAATATATTATTTATATGGTTATCTGTATTGAAAACCCTATATTCACATTGATAACGTCAATTCATCACAAGGTTCATATTTGTACTTCTTTTCTAAAATGGAGAAAATTTCGTTTCCACTTACCTTAAATAACTGTTGCTCAACTTATCCCTGTAGGTGGTAAATTCTTCAATTTGTAGGTGGTGGATTTCCCAATCTCCACTGAGCCACCAACATGTTCTTCTCCCTTTTGCTACATTTTCTCTTCTGCTTCAATATCACCCTTATGGAAGTCCCAGCTTCCCTGAGGCAGCTAACCCAACCCATTGTGGCATGCTAAGGGCTTTTGTACTGAATTGTAAGGGAGAAAGAAGGAAAGGAAGGAAGAATATTTATTTATTATTTTGGTTTTCTTTGATAATCATGACACGTTAAGCTAGGTATTCATAATAGGATTATTATTACTATTTAATTTGTGGGTAGAATTAAGTACATAAAGGGTAGGTAATTTATCTAGAATTACACATTTAATGAGGGCAGGATTTAAATCCAGATCTTGTGACTCCAGAACACATACTTTGAGCCATTGCGGTTTGCTATCTCTGTTAGGAAGGTAGGTGAATACGAAGGTGTGTCTGTGACACAGAGAAAAGGTCTAAAACTAAGCTAGAAATACAGATATTGGCAAAAATGGTATCAACTTCTTTGATGCCTTCATGGTATTTGAGTTGGGTGTCCATGAGGGAGGGAATGTGGAAAGGAAGGGGAGAGACATAATTATGGAATAAAAGGAATACTAGCAAAAAAAGGGACCAGTATAGAGAGATCATAGATTGAAAGGATAGAAAATAGAAATAGTCAGAAAAGTAGAAAAAAAGACAACATGATGGATAAAGCTCAAGAAACAAGAAGATAGCCTAAAATAATTCCACTAGATTTTTATTTGGTAACTATAGGTGATCGAATTTTTCACTTCACATGGTATATTAGCAGTCTGTCTTCATAACTGGAAAATGGTAAAAAAAAACACTTCCTGACTAATGGTAGGTAGTCTAACTGCCAAGAAACCCATACAATTCTCTATCTAGAGTAAATACTCAGTATGAAGCTATCAAATTTATCAAAAGGAATCAGAATGAACTTACGTGATTAAATAACTTTGCAAAATAGTAATTCTAGAAGAGGACAGCAAAAAATTACAAATCAAAAAAGAAAGGTTTTAGAAGCTTGGATTCAAAAAAGAAAGGTGAATGGAGATGGGGGTTTAGGTCTTCTGGGAATGTCTTGGTAAAAAGTGAAGAAGTTTACTTCTCAGTTTTTAGCTAAGAAGCAAAGTTTTAAGAGCTTTATCAGCAATCTGCAAAGTGTTAATTTATTAAACCCTACAAAATGACTCAGAATATAAATCTTATATTTTTCCTCATTTTATAGACAAAAAAATGTTAAGACAGACAGATCAAATATCTTGGCTAAGGCTCACACAAGATGGGAGTGGCAGTCACAAATTCCAACCCTAAGAACAATACTTTGGTTCTGGCGCCTTAGTTCTCTGCAAGGAGGATTTAAACTTATAGAATATTTAATATCATTTGAACCTCAAAATTCTATTATCAATAAGTCTAAAGGAATTGCACCTGTAAGAACAGAGAAGAGAGATGGAAACAGGAAAAGATCATATCCAAGGATGGGACAGTTTATTGTCAAGGGTCCTTTGAATTACAGTAAAAATCTTCCAGCAAAAATAGTAGTAAGAAAGCTGGAGGCAGGAGGGAGAGTAAAGGCAGCAGTAGCCATTGTAACCGTGGTAGCAGCCTTGGAGGGTGCCTACTACGCACCATGCGTTAATTTACACTGTGTGTGTGTGACCGAGATAGAGAGACAGAGAAAGAGAGGGAGAGAGAAAGAGAGAGAGAGAGAGATGCAATTTTTTTTCTCGTGGGACTTCTGAAGTTTTTCAGATCTGGGACTACTTTCAAATAGTAATTATTTTTGTGCAGGACTGCCTCTGACATTTGAGATAAGATAGACAGGAAAACTTATTCCTTTTCTTGTCATAATTCTCCCCACAAAATGACCTTTAGGGCTCTAGTTCAGTGTTAATGGCAGGATCTGGATGCCTTCATCCATTTTAAACATCCACGGATTGTTCCTGTTCTCTCTTTCCATTATCATTTAGACAATCAATACGTATTTAGCTTATTTAGCAAATAAGTCAATGATTGCAAAGCCTTCACCATTATCTGAATTCCCTCTAGTTTGCGTCTTTCTGGTAATGAGGGGATGAAAAGCAATGCTATGATTTTCCAGAAGCAGCATCATTAATTGTGTAAAAGAAGGATTATCACCTTCCTTCTTATGGTGCAATACTTCTTTGAACTTCTCTCAAATAGCAAAAATTTATTTAAATGCACCATATTGATTCATATTATAACCTCATCTCTTAGTAGTCCTTTCTTTATTTTTACCCATGTCTATCTCCATTTTCCTACCCTACTTCCACCCCCACAACATACACCAGGGAGAAATATAATAATATAATAACATATTTCAAAATATGTTTAGGACAAGGATTGAGTAAACATTAAAACACAGAGTTGATATTAAACACAGAGTAGATCCTACTTTGGTTATCTTTTAGAGAATCTGTATTATGGACCACTTGAAATGTTTCAAGAATTGTAGAAAATGTAGTCTATAATAAGATTTACTTAGATTATAAGATTTACCTTAGCTTGAAGAAATGCATGACCTTTTGGGAACCATGAGAACTATATGCCTACGAAATGTGAAAACTGATGAGAAAAATTTGTAATGAAACCTTTTATTAATTAAAAATATGTTGAATTGTGAATATCAAGAAAAAAGATATGCTCTCCTCTGCTGCCTTTCCAACTATGTGGCATTGTTTCTATTTGATTCTAGATAAGTCAAAAATGATTTAACCAACACAATAGGTAAGGTTAGGAAATGTCATACAAGTAGAATGAGACGTTAAACATTGAAGAGTTAAAACAATCAAGGATTGGCAAAATCTAATACCCAGGACTACAGGTACAAACACTGGAGATAGTGTTACCTTAATCTTGAAGCTTAGATTTTCTGGTAACAGTTAAGACCATAGTGGGAACTGCCCAGCAGAAGCGAAAACCATGGAGGAAGGAAGAGAAGCTAAAAAGAAACATCATCTTCCACGGATAGGAAAGAGGGTGAAATACCCTGGCGTTTCGAAGACATTTG
This sequence comes from Perodicticus potto, assembly GCA_963574655.1. NCBI lineage: Eukaryota > Metazoa > Chordata > Mammalia > Primates > Lorisidae > Perodicticus > Perodicticus potto. Next base: position 2,012 of record CAUYRH010054979.1, on the reverse strand, counting down.
GTCTCTAATCTTCTGCCAGAGCTACCATTTGACTGACCTTAGCTAAACTTAGCAAGAGTGTCTGAGAAACATCGTTTGCAGAAAAGAGGGGAGCAACAGATGTGTAATGAGAACAAGTAAGTCATGACTCAGACAGTATCAGCTACCTGGATTGCAGCAGAGGCAAGGGGATGAAAATAGAAACTTCTTACAGAAGAACCACAAGGAATAAGAATAAACAGATTTTCAGCCTCTGACAAACAAAAGAGACACGTGCAGCAAGAGAGAATTCTTATAAGAAAGAATTCTAACAGCGAGGTAGAAAGAGGTTTTCCCCTTCTGTTACCTTTGCCTTTAAGTTATCAAGAATCAAGTCACAAGGACAGTCCTCGAATCCTCCAGTGGTGTAGAGGAAATTAGTCCCGCTGTCTACGGTGATTTAACTGTGGAGTGGAAACCACGAGGATAAATCACAGAGGAAGGATCACTGAACCACAAGAGCATCTCATTCCTGCCTGGGATGTAACAGGAAAGAGAAAATCACAGAGAACGGCTATTGAGTTGCATTTGAAGTATGCCTGAGAGATTAGAAGATAGATTAGGAAAGCGGTAGTAGTTTCACGAAAAAACTGGGATTTCTTTAGTACCCAAGTGGGGATGCTGGGAGAAGGCCTAGAAAACTGGGAGTTAAATGTGCAGACAGTGGCGTGAATTAGTGTATCCTATTAAGCAGTATGGGGTGGAGATATCCTTCTCTCTCCAAACGCTAGGGTTTGTCAGGTTAGGGTCCCGATATCTTTTCTGAACAAATAAAAAATTAAAGACTGTATTTAATGTTGCTGTATGAGATTAAATTTTAGTCTGAATTAAAAATGTAGTTTCCCCCTCCACTTCAACCCTGATCTGTGAAAAAGATGAAAATATCCTTAAAAATACATTTCTGTTTGTTAAAGTTGGGACATGAGTTAAGATTACTTGAAGAGAAACTTCTCCAAAGAAGACAGGTGCATGGCCTCAGGCACATGAAAAAATGCTCACCATCCTTAATCATCAGAGAAATGCAAATCAAAACTACTTTGAGATATCACCTAACTCCAGTAAGATTAGCCCACATAGCAAAATCCCAAAACCAGAGATATTGGCGTGGATGTGGAGAAAAGGGAACACTTCTACACTGCTGGTGGGAATGCACACTAATATGTTTCTTTTGGAAGACATTTGGAGACTACTTAGGGATCTAAAAGTTGTATAAATGTTTTGTACAGACTGTCTCTCTATATTGCACAAGGTATTCTCAAACTCCTGTGCAAAATCTATCTTTCTACCTCCATCTTCCAAAGTGCTGGGATTACAGCTATAAGCCACCATGCTTGGCCAAATTTTATTTATTTTTAAAAGCAAAGAACCATTATGCCACATTTATGGCCTTGTTTAAAGCCACTTGAACACATTAACATTACCCATTTCATGGAGCTGTAATGAAGAGCAAATGATAAAAATTCATGTATAGCACTGAATACAGTGTGTAGCATATAAAAAGAATCAACAAATGTTAACTCCTACTATTGAATCATGCTGTTTTATATTCACTTAACAATATGTAATAAACATTTTTCATTCATTAAATATCATTCTATAATGTTATTCTAATAATTTTAGGATATTCCTTTATACATTAGTATAATTTTTACCAATCATATCTTACTGGGCATTTGCATTCTTTCCTATTCAGTATTAAATCTATGCTTCAGTTAAAAATATTTATTTCCTTATAAATACATCATAATAAATTTGTTTGTTTATTTCCTTGTAAATAGATCTTTGCCTACTTATATGCCTATTTCTGTAAAATGAAATTTTTCCTTTTTAAAAAACACTGTTTTAAAAGGCAAATAGCATTATGAGGTTTGTATATTACTATTACTAATTATATAAGAAATTACACATGGTAATAATTACAACTACTACTACTATATATCATATACAATTATTATTATTACCATAATTAATATAAGGTAATAATAGTTAGTATT
>CAUYRH010054977.1:0-19661 GCA_963574655.1 Perodicticus potto | reverse complement strand
TGAGGGATTCTACTGTATTTCTCAGATATTTGAGGGCTGCAACTTCTTGTCTCAATGTGTCAAAATCTTTGGTCATTTTGTATTTGAATTTGTTGTTCTTGAGACATCTTTTGGGTCATCTTTTGGATTGCTGCTTGAAATTCTAATTCCATCTTTTCCTCCATTGCACTGATCTTATTTGCTATCCAGACTCTGAATTAGATTTCTGACATCTCAGCTATTTGCTTATGCAAGGGATCTTGTGTTGTATCTACCTTGTTTCTTGGGGGAGTTGATCTACTCTGATTATTCATATTGACAAAGTTTTTCTGTTGATTCCACCTCGTGATTATTTTTCACTGATGCCTATGACCGTCCTTAGAGTTAGGGAGGTGTCTCTCCCAGATCAGACCCCGGCAGGATTACTCTGTTGTTGCTGGATCTTTGTAGGGAGTGACCCTGTGTAGCTCGTCTGGAACCACCCCAGCCAAGGAGTTCTGGCTATGGGAGCAGCTCCGGAGTGTGGTACGCCCAGATCAAGCAGTAGGGCGTGGGATGGTGCACACGGTTCTGAGAGTGCCTGGCAATCGCTGGCCTTTGCAAAGGGAGCCCCAGTCTCTGGCTCAGAGGAGGCCTCCAGAGGGAGGGCACAGGTTCTGCGGCCTCCTGAGTCCCTGGCCAGATGGGCGGAGCCGTTGTGGAGGCAGAGAGGGTAGGGGAGGACGTGGGTTGTGCAGCTCCTGGAGTTCCTGGCCCAGGCAGGCTGGTGGAGGCCTGGCGGGTTTCTGGCAGAGTCCTTGGCTGGTGTGTGCATCAGGTGGAGGCCCTGCAGGTGACGGCGCGGAGATGCGTGGGGCTCCCAGTGGATGCGGATCAGAGCTGCGTGGGGGTCCCGGTGGAGTTCCTGTCTGCTGCAGGAAACAGGTCAAGCCCAGGCGGAGTATGGATTGGAGCCTCACGGGTGTTCCAGCAGAGTCCCTGGCCACAGTGGTCAGTGGGCTGAAGCCCAGCAGAGTCTCTGGCCACTGCAGATGCCACGCGATGGTCCAGACAGAGTCCCTGGCCGCTGCAGGCAGCGCACTGAGACCTAGCTGGGCACGGATCAGAGCTGTGTGGCGGTCCGGGGGAGTCCCTGGCCACAGCAGGTGGTGAGCCGAGGTCCGGCATAGTCACTGTCTGGTGTGAGCGTGGGCCGAGTCCCAGCTGGGTGCGGATCAGAGCCACATGGGGGTCCCAGCAGAGTGCACGGTGGGATGTAAGCCAAGGCCTGGCAGAGTTCCTGGCTGCTGTGAGCAGATGGCTGAGTCTTGGCACGGTGCAGATTGGGGCTGCGCGGGGTCCTGGTGCGGTCCCTGTCTGAGGCGGATGGCAAGTTGCAGGCCGCATCCTGGCGGAGTCCCTGGCCGCTGCCAGCAGAGGGCTGAGACACGGCGGAGTTCAGATCAGAGCCTTCTGGGGGTCCCAGTGGAGTGCCTGGCCACAGCAGACTGTGCCTGGTGGAGCACGGATCGGAGCCTCATGGGAGTCCTGGTAGCATTCTTGGCTGTGACTGGTGGCGGGCTGAGCCCCCTTGGTCCTCCACTTGGGGCTGCGTGCGCATCCCTGTGGAGTTCCTGGACGCTGCGGGCAACGGGCCAAGGCACAGTGGGGCACCAAATGGAGCCATGCAGAGGTCCCGGCCCAGTCCCTGGCCACAGCGCATAGCGGGGTCGGTGGGGCGCAGAGTGCAGTCCCACGGTTCCGGGTGGAGTCCCTGTCCTGGCGGCTGCCTGGCGGGGCCTCAAGTCTCCTACCTGGCGGGCTGCCTGGTCCAGCAGACAGGGAGGGTGGGCGCTGCTCAAACCCTCCTCCCTCAGTTTCAGCAGGGGTCAGGCTTCTGGTGTGTCAGGTAAGGGGGGAAGGGTGTACTGGAAGTGCAGAATGATGGAAAACTTTATTTCAGTAGTTCTGCCTGAAGCTTGGTTTCTTGTATTTGCAGCTTGCCTCAGCAGAGGTGACCTGCAGTTATCCCCTCTCTGTCTCGGCTGGACTCCCAGTCTTCAGCCCAATTGGACAGTTTCTGGAGGTTATCTTACCTTTTGGACAGAAGCCTCTGTCGGAAGCTGCTTCCAGTCGGCCATCTTGCCCCTCCCACTCCACACTTAAATAGTTTTTAAAATTTTTACTTTTTTGTAAGCTGCCTGAAAGTAAAGACACACTGCAGTGGATGTTATCGTAGCACTGACATACCACCCGTTCTTCCTTCTCCCTTCCCCAAGGAAGTCTACCGAGGTCCCCTCTCCTCCTCTTCCCACACAGCTTAGGTAGCAAGTGTGAGAACTCCAACCTCGACTCTGAGGAAATGCTTACTTCTCCAAGGTACTATCAGTCTCCTTGTCAAAGATTGTTCACAAGTGGCCATATAACTCTGAGGACAGAGGTTTGATGAGAACTTTTGGAAAAAACAAAGTCCTCCTTTTTTTTTTTTTTTTAAATGAGAGAATTCTCTCTGTTCTGTACATAAATGAGAAAGCACATACCTCCAGTACCAGAAACCAGCCTTGAGATAAACACAGGCATTTCAAGAGGGGAGAATGAAGAGATAAAAAGATCCTGGATCTTGATATTGTTATTCTCCTGTATTATCCCATCTTGATACCTCCCTTCCCCCATAACTACAATGCTATGAGCCAGTAATATTTCATATTATTGATGTCAGATTGTGTTGGATGCTTAAAAAATTAATTACAGCTGAAGCATCCTAAATGGTACTTAGTATTGAATATCTTTGCCCTAGCAATAACTAAATTTTTCCTGTATTTCACTTAATTTTCCATCCTCACTTATAACCATGCAGTATGACAAAATACAAGTAAGCATAAATTCAAGTTCCACAAGAAAAATGGGATTATGTAATTATGCTTTAAGTCTTAGTTCTAAATCCAACAGACCATGTGGTTTCTTAGTATTGCATCATAGTTCAGCAACAGCTAAACAGTGAGAAAAAGATGCTCTGAAAATTTTCAAAATTTACATATTGATTACTATAAACAAACTCTTGTAATACAAACTTAAATGAATCCTACAATGTACATGGTACCACTTTTTATTCTCTGTGCCATCTCTAAACGTTATCCTATTTGTGAAGGTAATTTTCAATCTTTGGTGGGTATTCCAATCTCTAACATAAATTAATTATCTCAAATAATATTGTTAAAATTGCCATGCTCTTATACTATTTTCTTTTCTTTCTTTCTGTTTTTATTTTGGAGACAGAGTCACATTTTTTTCCTCCTCCATAGAGTGCTGTGGCATCATAGCTTGCAGCAATCTCAAACTCTTGGGCTCAAATGATCCTCTTGCCTCAGCCTCCCAAGTAGCTAGGACTATAGATAACCACCACATAGCCTAGGTCTTTTCTGAGACAGAGTCTCACTCTTGCTCAGGCTGGTCTTAAACTCCTGAGTTCAAGCAATCCACCTGTCGTGGCCTCCTAGAGTGTTAGGATTACAGGCATGAGTCACGCACCTGGCTAAGAATACTATTTTCTAACAGAGACTTAATTCTTTAGTGCATGGGAGAACATAGATTCTAGGCCTGGATACAAAACTAATAATGATTCTACACAACTAATTAAAACTTTAAATTCAGCTCTTTTGTTCTAAAAACCAAAAAGTACATAAGATATTGCACAACTGACAAAGTCTAGTATGTTCTCTGTGAGGATAAAAAAACATACAGCAGAAATATTGAGGTTTTGGTTTCAGACACGATAAAGCGGGCCACAGGAATTTTTTGGTCTGAGTACATATTACACTTATACTTTACTGCAGTCTACTACTGTAGTGTGCAGCAGGATTACCTCTATAAAACAATGGACACACCTTAATTAGAAATACTTTATTGTGGGTGGTGCCCGTGGCTCAAAGGAAGAGGGCACTGGCCCCATATACCAGAGGTGGTGGGTTCAAACCCAGTCTCAGCCAAAAACTGCCAAAAAAAAAAAAATCTTTTATTGCTTAAAAATGCTAATGATCATCTAAGCCATAATCTTTTCCTTGGTTGGAAGGTCTTGCCTTAATGTTATAGTGGCTACTGACAGATCCAGGTGGTGGTTGTTGAAGGTTGGTAATTTCTAAAAATAAGACATCAATGAAGTTTGTTGCATCAATTGATGACTCCCCTCATGAAAGATTTCTTTGCGGAGGGCAGCGCCTGTGGCTCAAAGGAGTAGGGCGCTGGCCCCATATGCTGGAGGTGGTGGGTTCAAACCCAGCCCCAGGCAAAAACTGCAAAAGAAAAAAAAAGAAAGAAAGATTTCTTTGTGGAAAGTGATGCTGGTTGATAAAATCTTACCCATGATCAACATTTGTTCAAAACTGGAGTCAATCTTCTCCAAAACTGCCACTGCTTTATTAACTAAGTTTATATACTATTCTAAACCCTTTGTTGTCATTTCACCAATATTTATAGCACCTTCACCAGGAGTAGTTTCTGTCTCAAAAACTACTTTCTTTGATCATCCATAAGAAGCAACTTGTTATCCATTCAAGTTTTATCATGAGATTGCAGTTATTCAGTCACATCTTCAGGCTCCGCTTCTACTTCTAATTCTCTATTTCTACCACATCTACAGTGACTTCCTCCACTCAAGTCTTGAACGCCTCAAAGTTATGATCCATCAAAGTTATGATCAACTTCTAATGCTTTTCAATATTGCTATTTTGAAATTCTCTCATGAATCACAAATGTTCTTAATGGTATCTAGAATAGTGAATCCTTTCCAGGAGCCTTTCAATTTATTTTGCCCAGATCCACCAGAGAAGTTACAATCTATGGCAGCTATACACTTAGGAAATGTATTTCCTTAAATAACAAGACTCGAAAGCCAAACTGACTCCTTGACCCATGGGTTTCAGAATGGATGTTGTGTTAGCAGGCATTCAAATAACATGAACCCCCTTGTACATCTCCATCAGAGCTCTTGGGTGACTAGGGGCATGGTCAACAAGCAGCAATATTTTGAAAGGAATCTTTTTTTACTGAGGTCTCAACAATGAGCTGAAATATTCAGTAATCCATGATATAAACAGATATGCTGTCATCCAGGCTTTCTTGTTGCATTTATAGAGCACAGGAAGAGTAGATATGCATACTTCTTAAAGGCCCTAGGGTTTTCAGAATGATAAATGAGAAGTGGCTTTAAAGTTACCAGCTGTATTATCCCCTAACGAGAGTCAGCCTGTCCTTTGATACTTTGAAGCCAGGCACTGACTTATCCTTTCTAGCGACTGAGCTCGTAGATGACATCTTCTAGAAGACAGATGTCATAGAAGACTGTTTTGTCTACATTGAAAATCTGTTGTTTACTGTAATCACCTTTATAAATGATCTTGGTTAGATCTGGATAACTTAGTACAGCTTTTACCTTAGCACTTGCTGCTATCTTGCCTTGCATTTTTGTCATACAGATGGCTTCTTTCCTTAAACCCCATGAACAAATCCCTGCTAATTTCAAGCTTTTCTTCTGCAGCTTCCTCACCTCTATCAACGTTACAGAATTGAAGAAAGCTGGACCTTGCTCCTGATGAGACTTTGCCTTAACAGAATATTATAGCTCGTCTGATCTTCTATTCAGACCACTAATACTTTCTCTATATCACCATATATGCTGTTTTGCTTTCTTATCATTCCTGTGTTCACTGGAGCAGCACTTTTAATTCTGTGCAAGAACTTTTCCTTTGCACTCATAACTTAGCCAACTGTTTGGCACCAGATGCCTATCTTTCAGCCTGTCTTTCCTTTTGACATGTCTTTCTCACTGGGCTTAATCATTTCCAGCTTTGGATTGAAAGCAAGAGATACTGGATTCTATCTTTCACTTGAACACTTAGAGGCCACTGCCATGTTAACTGGCCTAATTTCTATATTATTTCATCTTGGGGAATAGGGAGGCCAGAGGAGAGTTAGAGAGATGGAAGCGTCAGAAGACGCACAAAGGTTATCAGGTAAGTCTGCAGTTTTATATAGATGTGGTTGTGGCACCCCCAAACAATCACAATAGTAACATGAAAGATCACTGGTCACAGATCATACCAGAGGTACTAATAATGAAAAAAGTCTAAAATATGGCAAAAATGACCAAAACGAGACAGAGACATGAAGTGAGCACACAGACTTGCTCAATGCAGGGTTGCCGCGACCCTTCAATTTGTAAAAAATGCAGTATTTGCCTTGCACAATAAAGCCAAGTACAATAAAAATGAGGCAGACCTGCAAGAGCAGATCATTTGAAATATGTGGCCCACATACTCAAAAATGATGAGACTGACCACCACCCACAAGCCATCGCCCAAAAGCAATTTCTATGTGCAAGTTTGGTTTCTGTCACTCAAGTCAACAGTCCTAACATAAAGCATTCTACCCTCTTGAATACACTATACCAATATGTTCAGTTCTCTATGCTAGTTGCTGGGAAGGTGACACATGATGAATTTTAAAACTTAAACTCAAAAGATCTGTTAAACATGTAAATTTTTTGCAGGCTTTCGCACTAAACTGCATCTGTTGTTTTATGATATTATATTATGAAAATATTCACAAGAGCTCTGGTAGGGTCAACAAATCAAATTTAAAATTATAATTTTTGACTCTAGGAAAGGTCCTAGTTATACCCTATTTAGGGAATTAAAATTTGTGGAGCTTGCTTGTTTTCTGATTTGAACAGAAAGACATTAATGAGGTGTTAATTAAGGAAACTGTCAGTGATTATTCTTTTAGTAACAATTGTACAAGGGCTGTCCAGAAAGTATCCAGCCAAGTAATCCTGAAGAGAGAGAAATCCGTACCTGGCTGAATACTTTCCAGACCAGCCAGTCTGCCTATTTCAACATTTTAAGCAACAAACATGTTTTGTTATTTTTTTAAAAAGAGAGTTCTATTAAAGATACATACTGAAGCATTTATGGATGCCTGGAATATGCTTTTAAATAACCCAGTAAGGCAGAAAAGGGGATATGCCGATAACCATAGAAGCTGGGCCCTGGATAAGTGAGGGTTCATTATGCTATTTTATCTGTTTCTGTGTGTTTATAAAATTCTCCACAATAAAGTTAAAAAAATCGTTTTTAAAATATAAAAATTAAAAGTAGGATGGCTCAGTGGACATTTTTTGGTGAAGTTTAACGCTACAATACGACCTCTCCAAAGTCTCATTTTATTTTTTTTTCACTTCTAATTGCTTTATGGAGGTGTAATTAATATCCATATAATTCATCCACTATAAGGGTACAGTCCACTAATTTTTTACTTAGTTTATATAGTTGTATAACCATATAGACAATGATTTAATGGGAAAACTTTTCTTTGAAAGAAAAATATATTTAAGCTACTTTTTTGTTGTGAAACAAGGTTCTATTTAAAGAATGTTTAGCACAACAGCTTAGCCAGGCTTTAAAACCATGCCTATTTTTCTCTTCCTGAAATACCAATAATCCTTAAAAAACACTTTAACAGTCATTAGATTTTGATTAATGCTGACTTTCTTCCTCCATCTTTACTGACATATTTCTTCCTTCCCAAGTTGTGAGGACAAAGTCCACATTTTTCCCCCTTTTCCATTTAACCTCTCCCTCAGCAGACACCATCTCCAGCAACAGCAGGCAAATCTGAGATCTGAGTTAGATCCTCTGGGTTTTTCTAACTCGAGACCAAGGCTGCTCCACGGAGGTGCCCGCCCTCTATCTCAGGTCCCCGTGGGAATAGCAGAATTATAACTTATCTCTCACTTTCTGAGGAAATAGAGAAAAAAAGTGAATGCCCTAACACAGGCCTAATAGGACGCCCAGGTAAACCGACTTCACTGCTGTCTCGCTATCATTTCTACCCTGGCTCCAGAACATCAGGGTGAGTTAGGCCCCCACCTAACAGTGGCTTCTGATACTTGTTTCTTTATGAGTCATTCTGTGTTACTTCAGAGTCAGCTCTAGAAATCAGCATCTGTGTTTTCATTCTCAAATGTCCAGCCTCAACTGAGAAAGGAAAGTTCATTTTTCTAATGAAATATGCTTTTCATATGGGTGAAAAGAGGGCATTAGAAATATTCATTTTGGTCTTATGTCATTGATATAGAACAGTATTGATACCTAATTGGCAATTGATATTCTTTACATTTAAAAAAAAGCTCAGAAAACTTTTGCTTGATGGCTTAGGCATGCCATAAGTAAAATATAAATGAATTTATAATCAGTAATAATGCTCCTATTTCATTGTTTCTAGCATTTACAAATCAAATGTTGGGGAAAGCATACAGCTTGACCCTCTGGTCATAAATAATAATGTATCATGTATAGAATAACCATGGAATCTGTTATCTAAACGCTTTTGTGTACAAAAAGAGATGCTAATAAAAATTACAAGGACAAGCTGGATCTATCAGGTGTAGAACACAAATGTCTTAACGCTGTAATTGGGTAAATGAGGTGAAAGCTATGTCGATTGGTAGCATGTAAGCACTCGAATTTGTACAAACACATCGAATCTCATAATGGCATAAATGTATGTATGCTCTATGCACAAATGACTTAATAAAAAAATAAAAATAAATAAATAAATACATGTTTCTGTTACAAAAATAAATAAGTAAATAAATAAATAAATAAATAAAAATTACAAGTGTAGGCTTGGCACCCGTAGCACAGTGGTTACGGCACCAGCCACATACGCTGAAGTTGGTGGGTTCGAACCCAGCCCAGGCCAGCTAAACAATGACAACTACCAAAACAAACAAACAAAATAGCCGAGTGTTGTGGTGGGCCCCTATAATCCCAGCTACTTGGGAGTATGAGGCAAAAGAATTGCTTAAACCTGAGAGTTGAAGGTTGCAATGAGCTGTGGCATCATAGCATTGTACCAAGGGTGACATAGTGAGACTCTCTCAAAAAAAAAAAAAAAAAAAATTGCAAGTGTAAACCAAAACTATACCAGGCTAAGTAGGACACAGAATCAACTCTAGTTATAAACAAGTTAGTGCAAATACGTTTAAGATTAATGGGGTTTAGCTATAGTCCCCAATTCTTCAGATGTTATAATTAATTCTTCAACAGTTATTTTCACGTTCCTACTTTTACAAAGCTTTAGTAATCAGTAAAGGAATCTCTATTATAATCCCATCCCTTGAGGTGCAATAATATTTTACCATTGTACCAGTAATATCTTTATATTTATATATCACTAAGCTATAAACTTCAACACTGAATACAGTAAAATTATAATTTATCAAGTGAGAATTATGACAATTGTCAAACTGTCAATTTTTTTTTAAAAGATCCAATTCTAGGGAAGACATACTGTCATTCCCAGTTGGATAACTTGACTGTTTAAGACACATTGTCCCAAATCAGTATCACTATAAGATACCAACAACAATTTTGAGACTCAGATTATACACCTAAATTACAAACCAAAAATAGAAAAAGTGAATCTGGAGGTGTGCTTCCAAACCATTTATGTGATTAAAAATTACTAGAATTTGAATAATATTTCAATTTCCTTTAAGGTCTCTTCATACTGTAAACGTCATCATTAAAATTCTCAGCAGCACTTATCTCCATGAATGTAAAAACACAAATCAAACCGAAAAAACTTTAAAACACCTGAAATGTATAAACCAGAAGAAATTTTCCAATTTAGTAAATAGATTACAATGAAATATAGCACAATTTTATGAACTTATTAGTCTGACTAAATGAATTTGCATTCTGTAGAACTTTAATAATCGTGTAAGTTGGAGCACTGCCAAAAACCAAAATGGGATTTTTTTTTCCTTTGGTGCTTTTTATGCAGAAGCCAAAATGATTTGCATTTAAATCATTATAGAATAAAATACACGGCATGAAGGTAAAATAGTTTATAATAGATGAATAGTAACAATGTGAATTTCCTTCTTAAAAACAAGCAACATGCAAGTTAAAACTATTTGGGAACGAACTTCCAAAATTATTATCATTCATTTAAATACTCTGATATTAGGATGATATCAGGTTAAATATCAGTTCTGAGAGTTTATTCCACTCATCTAAGATATCACAAGGAGAAGCTTAGAAACATTCTGAGAATCCCAAACCAGAAGATTCAATATAACTTTTTACTATATTTAGAGCAAACCATCTGAGGACACCATCAAATATACTTGCTTTTCCCTAACTCATCACTATTATTACTACTATTTTATATTTTTATTTAAAATTAGAAAGTCTACTTGCCAAAGTATCTACTTTCAGTTATCTTTACTTAAGAAGCCCTCAGGGAAAGACTGAAATCACAGATGGAAATGACACTAAAATTTTTTCTATTTGTTGCCCAAAGCCAAAACTGTGTTTTCCTCTGCTGAGTGTTCCCACTGGACTGACCCTACAAGACAACAACGATTTTGGTTTCTTAATATCATCTGTAAGAATGGGAGACCTTTAAGCAAAAAATTGTCCTTTGGTCAGACAAAGGTGAGGTCCGAGAAACCAACGCAGAAATGGAACTGAAGCAACCAAAAGGGAAAGAACAATTTAAAAATAGTAATAGATATAAATTGCATCAAAAGACTATCATTAAATGTTGAATTACAGTGCCTTAGCAAGATCCGCTGTTAAATTTTTAAATAGTATATTCCCTAAGATCCGATACAAGACAGACATTTAACAACTGTCCAGGATTTACGTATGACTTGGAGGAGACACTGGTATTGGGGTTTACAGCTCACGTTATTCATTCGCCTACAAGGCACTAGCTACTATGTCACTTGTGGGAATGAAAGACTCAACAAGCAGAGGCCCTGCTCTTAGCAGCCCAGTAGAAGAAAGAAAGAGGCATTTTAATTGAGCATAACGGGGCAGGTTCAGGTGCGACAGGGCACACAGGAGGGAGGTTCCCAGAGGTGGGAACCTTTAAAACTGAGTACAGAAGTTCTAGAAGGAATTGGCTAAAGTGAGGGAAGAAGACAGAGTAATCCAACAGGGAACTTCAAGTGCAACGGCTGGCAGGTGGGACAGGCAGCCAGATAGACAGATGGGGGGTGGAGGGGCACTTTCGTAAGGCAAGTACCCCTGAAGAACAGACTCCAAGGCAGGAGTGGTAAGTGATGGAGAGGGACAGATGCAGGCAGGCTCCAAACCTCATATATGATGTTGAACGACGGGAGGAACTTCAAAAAGCAAAGTCTCGTGGACGTGTGCCTGTTGGGTAGGTTGACTCGCTCTCCAGCTAGAGTCACTCCACAGTGGTTCAAGGGATGTGTCAGCAATGTAATTGAACGTCACAGACCTTCGGGGGTTCGCAGCCCTGCATATGTGCAGACCTGATGCAAGGCATGAGTCCTCAGTTTAGCGCTGGAGCCCGCCTTTCCTCTTCCTCCTGCTTCGGGCACTTGGCCGCCTACCCGGTCTCCGAGGGCATCTCCGTCTGCCTCTGGGTTTGGCTGTTTGCCAGAGACGCCACAATTCAACAGGCAACATCAGGAGTCTTCCCTATGGCTCCAGTTTCTAGTATGCGAAAAGGACCGTGACAACTACAAGGACACAGAGGACGGGCAACTAGAGAGTTGTTAGGAAGTGGTGCCACGCTTACAACTTGCCACCAGGCTAAATGTGTCTGGCTGAGAGGTTGCGTGAGGTCCACGGTTTCTAAAAACATCTTATCAGCTTTTTGCCCTACTGGGAAGATGAAGAAAACGTCATTATGAGAAACGAGGGGTGCGAGGAGAGACATTCTATTGTGCGGGAAGAACAGGACTTTTCAAAGATTTGGTGGACACATTTTCAAGTTTTTTCCTCAGTGGTCACACCTTGGAAGCTCTGGGGAAGACATCGGCATGGGGTCTGGGTCTCTCCCCTCTTCTTCCTTCCCAAGGACGGGGTTTGGTTAGTACACACAGGGCAGTGTGGTGGGAAATCCCAGCAAGAGGTTGTGCACACACATAAACACACACACGTGCATTTGTGCGTGTGTTGGGGGGAAAAGGAGGTAAACAGGGCACAGAGGTAAATATTTTAAATTTCCTAACAGTCCCATTAAAAAGCAAAAATAAACAGTTGAAATTAACTTTACAGTATCTTTAACCCCATGTAGCTGGACTATTACCAATGCAAGACATAATTGGTAAAAAATTATTAGAGATATTTTATATTCTTTTTTCATAAAAGTTTTCAAAATCCAGTGTGCATTTTACACTGAGAATACATCTATTGGACTAGCTATATTTCAAGGGTTCAAAAGCCACACGTGGCTAGTGTCTACAGTACTGGACAGCGCGGGGGGAGCATTTTACAGAACATTCCATCTGCCTCATACGATAAACGTTCTGTCCACCAGAACGTACAGAAGTTTTTCTCATGGCACAAGCAGCTAACCTAGGATTGGGGGAGGTTTCCACTGCTCGGAGATGCTACTTGAATCAGGTTCAAGCCAGAATGCTCAGGGGCAGAGGAGGATACGTACAGAGACCACTGGGTTGGGGTGAGGTGGCCGGCAAGAAATGATGGACTTACAACCTGAAACTTACCCACCCCCATCACAGGGACAGAGCTGCTCCTGATGTAGTATCTGCTGAGCACCACTCTCCAAAATATGTTTTCCATTCACTACAGTTATTTAAGAACAAGGGCCCAGGAACAAAGCAACAGATCTGCTCGCCCTTGCCGCACTGAGACGGCCTTGGTTCGTGACCTCGTCTATAAAATGGGAAGAAGTGCAGAGCCGCCGCGTGCTGTGTGTGCCTGGCTGAGTGGGTCCTCTGTAACTTTTCTCACTTCCTCTGAATTTATTGTTAGGATGGAGTGATGTATACCTCCGGAACTATAAAGTGTGAAAACCATTCCATGGCTTGCTTCCAAGTGCCTTTAGGAAGCAGTACAAGCCAACCCTTTACAGCGGCCTTTGAGGTCCTGACTGAGCTGGCCCTACCCACCTCCACCCTCACCTCACTTCACCTCCCTTTCACCCACTCTCCTGCCGCCCATTCCTCCGTCATCTAGTCCCCCTCCTGCCCAGGGCACGCTCTGAGCTCTCCTCCATCTCATACTCCAAGTTAGTTCTCTAACCAGGCATCTCCAGACCACACTGACAAGCATAACCACCACCCCACATGCTTAATATTCTACTTTATCAATCTTTTCCTTCCTTCTTTAATCTCCCTATCTGCTTATTATAAATTCCTCACTAGAACCTATTCTCTGTGAGCAGAGTGGTATCCTCTGCCCCCAGTGTCGAAAACAGCACCTGGGGCCCAAAAGATGTTCAATAAATATTTCATGATTATGTGACTAAAGGGATGCCATCAAAGTACAGATTTTCATCATTGAATTCCTATAGCAAATCAAACCTTGAGGAGGTTTTCAAATAATTTACATATATATATATATATGTGAAATTATGCTAAGCAAAATAAGCCAGTCAAAAAAGGACGAATATTGTTTGATTCCACTTACCTCAATACCTAGAGTAGTCAATTTCGTAGGCACAGAAAGCAGAATGACGGACGCCAGGGGCTGGGGAAAGGAGGAATCGGGAGGTGGTACTTAATGGGTACAGGGCGCCAGTTCTGGAGACGGATGGTAGTGATAGCTGCACGACAGTGTGAATGTACTCAGTGCCACTGAACTGTATGCTTAAAAACGGTTAAGATGATAAATTTTATGTGATGTGTATTTTACCACCATTTAAGGCTGTGACAACGCTACGCACTTATCAAACTGGCGTGCAGTAAAAAGCATGGCAGCACCTGTTGCGGTGGGAATGGAGGAAAGGTACTGAGAAGATATACTGCTGGTAGAAATGTGGATTTTTATTTCTTTTTCTTTTCTTTCTTTCTTTTTTTTTGAGACACAGTCTCAAGCTGTTGTCTTGGTAGAGTGCTGTGGCATCACAGCTCCCAGCAACCTCAAACTCTCAGGCTTAAGTGATTCTCTTGCCTCTGCCTCCCAAGTAGCTGGGACAACTGGCGCCTGCCACAAGGCCCGGCTATTTTATATTTTATCTGTTGCCGTTGTCATTGTTGTTTTAGCTGGCCTGAGCTGGGTTGGAACCCGCCAGCCTCGGTGCTGTGGCTGGCGCCCTACCCACTGAGCACAGGTGCCGCTTGGATTATTATTTCTTAGGGTTAAAATCTTAGTCTAGCGACCTATCAAGCGCAGTAAGAATGTGGATATATATAACGCATCTTCTGAGAAACACTCTCCACTAGACTGAATTATGTGTGGGAAAGGTCCATAGCACACGTATTTTTTATTCTCATGGGTCCTGAATTTACTGGACAAGTAAAACAAAAAGGACTACACAATTAACTCTCATATTATGATCTGTTATGCTTAAAGGATTAGTATTTTCTTATATTAGCAGGAGAAAAGACTACGGATTTACACACTGGTTAACCAGTGCAGGGTTATCATCACAGCAACTATCCTTTAGGATGAGAGGTTTAAAAATCTGTTACAGGCAGTGCCTGTGGCTCAAAGGAGTAGGGCGCCGGCCCCATATGCTGGAGGTGGCGGGTTCAAACCCAGCCCCGGCCAAAAACTACAAAAATAAAAAAAAATTCTGTTACAAAGTAAAGAGAAACAGTTTGTACATATAAGAAACTGAGGTATGAGTGAGTGAACTGCTGTCACGTTAAGCTTTAAACATTTAGTTTTCTAAGACACTCTGTCAAGTCAAAAATGTTAGGTGTACTCAATAAGACTAACTTAGAAGCATAAAGAAATGCCATTAAAATAATTCTAATAAAAGTAGGAGCATTAACTGGTTGCAAGAAAGTCGCCATTTTATTTGGCAAGATTTCTTTATACTTCCAGTTTCATTACTTTTTTAAATCTTGATAAAATAGGTAGTTGGTAATAAAGGCTCCTACCTTTAACTTGGGGAGAGACAGTCGTGTGATAAATGGGACATCCTCTGGTACCACTCATTTGATAGTTATTGTTACATAAATTCAGACCAAAGTTAATTTTACTTTATTTAACCACCTCAATGATTAGTCCTTAAAAGGATTTCCAGTATGCACTTAGTATGCTGTCCGGGTCTTATCTGAGACCAGACTTGCTGCCCTGGGTCTCAAAGGGTTCCATGGCACCTCCTTAGATATTGAGGACTAACCCACAGTTGATACACCACTTGAAGATTCGTTTATATGATTTTCATATTAATCGATACAGATTTCCACAGGGCCTTCTTTAAATGGGGTACACTCAGATAGCTTAGCACAGAGCTTGTGACCTGCTGCCACTCCCTGACAAAGAAAATAGGCAATGGCAAATTCACAGATTGAAAACAGGGAACCTTTTGATGTCTTACCACACCACAGAGCGTCTGGCACTCTTGGAAAGCAAATCTTATCTGATGATTTCAACATCGCGCCAAGTACGACTTCGGTGCCTCTTTATTAAACAAAAGTACTGTATGATGACTGTCATAATTTCTGATAAGTTTCCTGTGGTTAGATCATTTACAAGAGGCACTATGTACAGTTACCAAGACAGGCCGGGTTGAGCGACAATGGTTTATGTGTGAGTGAGTTTATGTCACCGTAAATTCTGGCTAATGTGTACCAGCAGGGCCAGCTCACGCATAGGTGGAGCTGGCAGTTAACTCCTGGTGAAACGACCCCTTCAACAGATGGTGTGGACAGTCCTGTCCTGAGACATTCATGGACTGTCTTCTGTTTAAAAAGCCAGTGACATAAAAGCCATCCTCATAAACAGTACTCTCTTAATCGTAGTTTACATATTGGTGTCTAAAGGGTCAGCTATAGGTTTGTTTTTTTTTTTGCATTTAATTTTTTTTTAATTTTATTAAATCATAGCTGTGTACATTAATGCAATTATGGGGTACAAATTGTATATGAAACCAGCTATATAGTTTTTAGTGACAGGAGTGTGCATTCCAAATAGTTTGAGGGAAAACTATGAAAACATTTTTTAAAAAAGTTTCAGACGATGTAAGTTAATGGCATTTACAAGTTTCAACCCAGGGGCTCTCCTTCCTTCTACTTATCTCCAATATGCCACACTCAAAATTCTAGCTACTGGGGCAAGGTACAGCTTTGAAGTCAGATTCAGGTTTGAATCTAAGATGTATCATTTATTAGCTGTGAAATCTTGCCTACATCACTTCCCTACAGGTTTTAACAGAAAAACCTCATGTTATCACTGTTATTTCTGTATACAAAGAAATAGACGTGAGTTTCACCGTGCATTGTTTTCAAGAGCAAGCAGTAGACTCTTACCTTGGCAGCCTTAACTTAAAATGAGGCTACCAGTGTAATGTGGTTAATAAAGACCTGTTCTTGACTAGTAAAAAACTGCCTGCTATTTTTCAATCAATTATTACATTCCCTTCCCTTTCTTAAGGTTTTTAAAAGGATACTTTCATATTAGGTATGTGTAGTCATAATTGTGGTGAACTGTTTCAAGTTAGACTTTAAACCTCTCCTTTTAGAAAAATTACGGTTTAGCACTTTTGATCTGTGCCCATATCTAGTATCATGTAGTGAATCTCTTCTACAAAATGCTACTGTAGATTTTAATGTCATCCATCAGCCTATTTGATAATAAAACAGAGCCATTTGAACAACTGGAAAAGCTGCTTGCCATAGGTTTTCAATATCAAAGGTTTTTTTTTTTCTTCTCACCAGGGCTCATAGACGACCCTTACTGGTTTCAAATATACATTTTTATAGTTAGTGCTTGTGGGGGGCCAGGTGGTGTTAGAATCTGACATATAAAATTATTGTTCCCCTGACATTTTATATACCATTCCATAAAGTAACCACTTGGAAAGCTTTGCAACTATGTGGTATATGTCCAGTTTGACAAGCAGTAAGAGCACTGTGAACAGCTGTCATTTACTTCATGCCTACAGTGAGCCAGGGACATGGCATACATCATATCCAATCACTGAAATGCCATGAAAAACCACGAAGCACCTAATCTTAATTTTAAAGTTAAGAATTAGGGAGAGGCCAGTATTTTGCCTGAGGTTTTAGAGGCAATAGTGTTACACAGAGAAATAAAATAAGGGACATTTTGAAGTTAGAAAGACCTGCATGCAATTCCTAGCTCTGTCCTTCACCATGTGACTCTGGACAAATTGCTTCCTTTCTCTAATTTCCTCACAAAAAATTAGAACACTGCTTAACTCTTATAGGAATCATACAGAAATACTAGAACCACAGAATGTCCATTTTGGTGTCTGGCTCAAAGTGGCATTTGATAAATGTTATCTATGATGAATACTACAAATCATGACACAGAATTTGAACACAGCTTCCAGAGGATATGATTCTGATTATAAGTCAGTGCATCTAAACTTAATCATCAGAGAAATGCAAATCACCACTTTGAGATATCATCTAACTCCAGTTAAATCCACATCACAAAATCCCATAATAGATGCTGGCGTGGATGTGGAGAAAAGGGCAATTTTTTAAGAATTAATTCTTTTCTTTGATTCCCCAGTTTGTTTGTTTGTTTTTTGAGAAAGAGTCTCACTCTGTCACCCTGGTAGAGTGCTGTGGCATCATAACTCACAGTGACCTCAAACTCTTGGCTTTAAGAGATTCTCTTGCCTCAGCCTCCCAACTAGCTGGGACTGCAGGCCCCTGCCACAGTGCCAGCTTATTTTTCTGTTTTTAGTAGAGATGGGCTCTTGCATTTGCTCAGTCTGGTCTCAAACTTCTGAACTCAAGCAATCCACCCACATCAGCCTCCCAGAGTGATAGGATTACAGGCATGAGCCACCATGCCCAGCTGATTTCCCAATTTTGGAGAGGGCTTTGTGTGACAGCTGTGTAGCCAACAAACTTTTTTTTTAAAAAGACCCAAGCCCTTCATTGAAAAGTCCTGAGACCCAATTGTGCTGTAACTCAGCATGTGTCAAAAAATTATCCTATACAACTTATTTCTGCCCATACCTCCATTAGCTTTCTCCCCTAAGTGTCTCTGCTGCTTGTCCCAAGCTCTTTTGATATTTGATCGTTAACTAATTCATTGATCCATGGAGAGAGCACTATTGTAGGTGTTTAGGGGTATTACATGAAATAGACATTATCCCCCGATCTTGTTGAGCTTAAATTTTAGAAAATGGAGGTATTCAATCAAATAAAACAAGAAGTGAACAAGATAGCTCCTGCTAGGATGAGGAAAATAAAGCAGTCCATGTGCTAGAAAGTAACTGGTGAACTAGCTGCTGCAGCTGGTGTTAGGGAAGGCCTCTCTGGGGAGGTGACAGCATTTATCTGGACTCCCCTAAGAAGGGGCTAGTCATAGGAATGTTGGGATGGAGTGTGTGCGAAGTACAACATTCTATGGAGAAGGTGCAGTCCATGCTAAAATCCTGTGGGATGAAAACAGGCCTGATAACTTTAGCAAGAAAGAAGTTTGGTGTGAAAGGAATGTAATGAGAGCAGATAGGTGATAATATTGTAGGCAGGGGAAACATCTGGGTTTTATTCTAAAACTTATAGGGACCTCCTGATTACTTTTGATCAGAGGTGGGACACGATTTCATGACACCATGGATGTGCTGAATATTTTTTCATCATATTTAAGAGGCACCTCTTCTATCCTCCTGCCAACTAAGTCCAGTTTCTTTCCAGTCCTGTCTACCAGAGACGAGTCAAAAAGCAGTTGTCGGAAGCGTCTTTTAGATTCTATATATTTTTACTTTAATTCTACTTTTCTTTTCTCTTTTCTTTTATGTCTTACCCCTCAAACAGCTTCTCTCTTCGTGTTTGACAAAATCTTTCTTTCGCCTTCAAAGCTTAGCAAACCTAAAAACTTGAACGCAGTTAATTAAATTATCCCTCTAACTCTATTACATACTTAGCCACAATTTCACTTTTCTCAGCACCCACTAAATTATAAAATATATAAAATTGCAACAAAAAATTCTCTTTCACTAGAATATAATATCCAGAAGAGAACCACTATTTTCGTATGGTCTGAATCCTGGAATTTGACGTATTAAGTGATATGTGTATATAAGAGTAAAGAAAAGTGTAAGGACCAGAAGTTTTAGAGTAAGAAGAAAAGTAAAAGAAAAAATGTAGAACATTTCATATTCTGCTTGGCTTTCTCTTCCTGCTTCTTCATTTTACCACCTGGTTGCAATAATTATTTTACAGTTTTCTTATTTATTCTGGAGACTTATTTAGTAATACAAGGTATTCATTATCAGTAAACAAAATAAGGATCTCTAAAGTCATAGAGCTTATATTAGCACATGAAGGAAAAAGATTATTTATAGGTTTCTCTTAAAATACTTATCGTATTAAGGTGGATATGAATCCATGAAATTCACTGGGTAGAAACAGACCATCAGGAAAACGAAGGAGAAAGCTTCACCATCTCAAAGTCTTTTTTTGTTTTTTTTTTTCCGATTTTCTTTTTTTTTTTTTATTGTTGGGGATTCATTGAGGGTACAAGAAACCATGTTACACTAGTTGCATTTGTTGGGTAAAGTCCCTCTTACAATCGAATTTTGCCCCCAAAAGGTATGGCACACACCAAGGCCCCAAGACCCCACCCCCCTCGCTCCTTCCCTCTCTCAGCTCTTCCTTTCCCCACCCCTCCCTCATTCTTTCTCTCTCTGATCTCCCCTTCCCTCACCCCCACCATGTCAATAATTGTCATTAATTGTCCTCATATCAAACTTGAGTACAT
>CAUYRH010054976.1:0-41594 GCA_963574655.1 Perodicticus potto | reverse complement strand
AAAGAAAGAAAGAAAGAAAGAAAGTTAAAGCTAATTCAGGCTCGTAAGATTTGTGCTCATTTTATTTTTATTTATTTATTTAGAGCCTCACTCTGTTGCCCCAGGCTAAAGTGCCATGGCATCAGCCTAGCTCACAGCAATCTCAAATTCAAGCGATCCTTTTGCTTCAGTCTTCTGAGTAGGTGGGACTACAGGTGCCTGCCGCCATACCCAGCAATTTTTTTATTTTTAGTAGAGATGGGGGGGGGTCTCACTCTTGCTCAGGCTGGTCTTGAACTCCTGAGCTCAGGTGAACCTTGGCCTTGAAGAGTGCTAGGATTACAGGTGGGAGCCACCGTGCCTGGATATTTGGGCTCATTTTAAGAAAGTATTTTCTAACAATCAGAGTACTGCTTTGAAGAGCAACGAGCTCCCCCTCTTAAGATGTATTCAAGCAGAAATTGGATGATAAATGGTCCTAACAGCAGTAATTCAAACATGGAGGATGAGACCAGGTAATCCTGAAGAGCTCTTCTGCCCCTAAAATGTCATGGCTGTGAGGGCTCTTTCCCTCCAATTCTCTGTCAGCATAGGAGAAGGGAAAAGTCAGAAATCCCCAATATAATCCCTTATCTGATATTTATTCCACACTTACTACATGGAAGGCATTGTGCTAGGTGCTAAGAAAACAAGCAAAAATAAGGAAAAGACTTTGGCCTCTGAGCTCTTACTGCCTAACAGGGTTAATTGGCAAGTGCTCTGGGCATACATTGAGAAAACAGCTAAGTGCTTGGAACAGAGTGAGTCCACCAGGGAGGTGATAGTGAGTTGACTTATGAAGAAACACACTTACTAGATGGGAAAAGAAGGAAGAGGACAGCAAGTGGAAAAGATAAGATGCACAAAGCCATGGAATTATGTAAAAGCAGGGCATGTTTAGGGAAGATGAGACTAAAGAAATATTTTGGGGCTGGATATTATAAAGTACTTAGTACAATTTACTGAGGATGGTGAATTTACCTTGAGGGTTATAGGAAGCATGGGAGGAATCTAAGAAGAGTAGTACAGTCACATTTGTGTTTTAAAAAGGGTTTGGACCATAATCCTAAAAGACGGAATCCCAAACACCATAATCCCAAATGTTGAAATCTTGAAAGATGAAAATCCTCCCCCAAATGACAATCGCAGTATAGTGTTTTGTTTCTTTTCTTTCTAAGGTTTTTCACCTACTATTTTAAATTGTCAGGGTTGTTCTTTACAATTTGCTATGCTATGTATTTCATCTTCACATCATTTCTAATACAAAGGTTTAAGTTGTGTAGAGGATTTTAGGGAGTTTTCTTTTTTTTTGAGACAGAGTCTTATTTTGTCACCCTGGGTAGAGTGCCTTGGCGTCTTAGCTCACAGCAACCTCAAACTCTTGGGCTCAAGTGATTCTCTTGCCTCAGCCTCCCAAGTAGTTGGGACTACATAACACCTGGCTATTTTTAGAGATGCCTGGCTATCGCGTTGCTCAGGCTGGTCTCCAACCTGTGAGCTCAGGCAATCCACCCACCTCGGCCTCCCATAGTGCTGGGATTACAAGCATGAGCCACCTCACCCGGCCTTTTAGGGAGTTCTAATTAATTTAATGCATTTTTTTTTTACAAATTTGACGCCAGGGAAGTGCATTATCACAACACAGCCCAGACTCTGTGTGTAAGTGTTGTGCATGTATGTAAAAATGCTGAAACTTCCTTCATAAATGAAGAGATGTCCTTTTTGTATATGTGCATTTGTAAAAGATAAAATTTCTCAATATCTTGGCTTTTTGGGAGACTCCACTGCAGTTTTTGATCGATCTCATCAAAAGATTTAGGTTGTGGGCAGTGCCTGTGGCTCAGTGAGTAGGGCGCTGGCCCCATATACCGCGGGTGGCGGGTTCAAACCTGGCCCAGCCAAACCACAAACCAAAAAAATAGACGGGCATTGTGGCAGGCGCCTGTAGTCCCAGCTACTCAGGAGGCTGAGGCAAGAGAATCGCCTAAGCCCAAGAGCTGGAGGTTGCTGTGAGCTGTGTGACGACACGGCACTCTACCAAGGGCCATAGAGGGAGACTCTGTCTCTATAGAAAAAAAAAAAAATAATAAAGATTTAGGTTATTTGTCAAGGTATTTCAGAAGGTCGCAGTTATAAAGCTGAGTGCACGCAATTACCAACCATAGTGATACATTTATGTGATGCATTTATACTTTTCCCTTTTTGACCTGTTTCTTTATTAATACGGTTCATCTGCCCATAACTGTTTTACCCATGGGCCTGTTGTTAGTATACTCGAGTGTTTGTGCTTGCAAAAACATATACATTATTATTACCTATTTTATTGCATAAAGTGGTGGCCTATGAATTATTCTGTCCTGTTTTTTCTTTTATTTTGAGACAGAGTCTCACTCTATCACCCTGGGTAGAGTGCTACGGCATCATCATAGCTCACAGCAACTTTAATCTCTTGGGCTCAAGTGATCCTCTTGTCTCAGCCTCCCCAGTAGCTGGAAGTACAGGTGCCTGACACAATGCCCAGCTAGTTTTTCTACTTTTAGTAGAGACAGGGTCTTACTCTTGCTCAGGCTGGTCTGAAACTTTTGAGCTCAGCCAATCCACCTGCCTCAGTCTCCCAGAGTGCTAGGATTACAGGTGTGAGCCACTGCACCCTGCCTTTTTGCCATGTTTTTGTGTGTTATTCTCCTTTTAAAAATGTAAATAAATACTTTTTTTTTTTTTTGCAGTTTTTGGCAGGGGCTGGGTTTGAACCCACCACCTCCAGTATATGGGGCCATCGCCCTGCTCCTTGAGCCACAGGCATCACCCTAAAAACATAAATAAATATCTTTTAAAGAATTTTAAAATTGTTTTTTCCAGAATTATACTTTTGGGATTTTGATCTTTCAGGATTATGAATTTGGGGATTATCTTTTTTATTTTTATTTATTTATTTATTTATTTTGGCCAGGGCTAGGTTTTAACCTGCAACCTCCACAGGCACCGCCCGATTGTCTTTTTAAAACTCTTTTAAAACTCTTTTTAAAAAGAGACAGAATTTCCCTCTGTCGCCTGGGCCAGGGTGTATCATTATAAACTCACTGTAACCTCAAACTCCTAGGCTCAAAGGATTCTGATGCCTCAACCTGAGAAGGACATCTTTTCATTTATGGAGGAAGTTTCAACATTGTTACATACATGCAATCCTCAAATTTTTTTAAGCCACAAGGTCTCACTATGTTGTCCAAGCTACTCTACAACTTCTGGCCTCAAGCAATCCTCCTGCCTCAGCCTCCCAAAGTGCTGAGATTACAGACTTGAGCCACCAAAAGTCAGCTTGGAAGTTTTGGCCCAGCCAAAACCATGCTGGTTTTTTTTTTTTAATGGCTGTACAGTATTTCATTATGTGATTATACTTTCATGTATTTAACCATTTTCTTGTTAATGAATATTTAGATTGCTTTCGGATTTTCCTGCTATAAAGAATCCTGAAAGGATCCTTATGCACACATCTTTGACCACATTTCCAATTATTTTCTTAGAATAAATCCCAAGAAGTGAATTACTAAAATAAGGGACAAGAATTTTTTTTTTTTGGTAGAGACAGAGTCTCACTTTATCGCCCTCAGTAGAGTGCCGCGACGTCACACAGCTCACAGCAACCTCCAACTCCTGGGCTTAGGCGATTTTCTTGCCTCAGCCTCTCGAGTAGCTGGGACTACAGGCGCCTGCCACAACGCCCGGCTATTTTTCTGTTTTGCAGTTCAGCAGAGGCTGGGTTTGAACCCGCCACCTTCGTATATGGGGCCGGTGCCCTACTCGATGAGCCACAGGAGCCCCCCCAAGGAACAAGAATGTTTTAAGGCTTTTGCTACACATTATAAAATTGCTTATAGAGAGGTTATAGAAATGTCTGCTTTTACCAATAGTACATAAGAATGCCTGTTTACTCTTAATAGCACTAAACTTCATACTTTCAAAAGTTGCCAGTTTGTATAGGTAAAAATATTATCTCATTTATTTAATTTATATTAGCTACATTAATATGAAGATTTTCATATTTTTTTCATGAACTGCTTGCTCATGCCTTAGTCTATTTTATATTGAGCTATTGATGCTTTTTATTGATTTATAAGAACTCTTTACATATTAAGGGCAAACCATTATGCTACATTTATTATAAATCTTTGTTTCTCAGGTGTCATTTGCCTTTTATTTTTGTTTATTGATACTTTTGTAGTTGTATAGTAACATGACATTTTTGGTATTTACACTACTAAATTCCTTCCCTAACTAGATATATGTCTATATCTAATATAGTTCTAGTGATGTTTTTAGCCTTGGCATTTAACTTTTTTTTTTTCTGAGATAAGATTTTGCTCTGTTGTCTGGGCTAGAGTGCAGTAGCATCAAAGTTCAATTCAACCTCAAACTCCTGAGCTTAAGAGATCCTACTACCTCAGCATCCCAAGGAGCTGGGATTATAGGCATGTGCCACAATGCCTAGTTCGATTTTATATTTTTTCCAGAAGTGGGATCTTGTTATGTTGCTCAGGCTGTGCATTTCACTTTTTAATTCATCTGTTTAATTCATTAATTTTACTACAAGGTATAAGGCAAGGGACTTACTTGTCTCTGATCTCCCAAGATTTCCTTCCTTTCTTCCTTCCTCTTTTAAGTGAAAGAGGACAGATAAAGAGGGAGAATAGGGAAAAATCTAGGTTGAACCAAATTTCTACCTGTGTGTTTGGCTGGAGGGTTCTCAGGGATATTTAAGTTTCAGGTTTAGAAAAATATAACGAAGTCCATTTTGAACATGTTGAGTCTGAGGTGCTCTGCAAAGATTCAAGGCGAGATAGTGAGTTGGCAGTTGAAAGATGGGCATGAAGTTCAGAAGATAGGTTGAGGCTGAGGTTGTGGACATGGCAGTCATCACTGTTTAGATGGCAAGTGAAACCACAGGCATGATGAGCTCCCCTGAGGAAGAATGTGACGTAAGACATGAAGAGGGTGATCAGGGCAGTCAGCACACTGAAGTGGCTTGTGAAGGAGAAGTGAGGGAGGAGAATGAGATGGAGTACATTAGGGTCCACAGAAATGAGTCAGAGAAAGAGGACTTGAAGGAGGAAGGGAAGGGGTGCTGAAAATATCAGTGAAGTGGTGAGACAGAGCATAGTCTGCAACGGCTGAGTGGATGGGAGGTAGGGAAGCAGAGTCTAAGAGAGTGAGATTGCTTTTGAACAAGTTTATCACTAAAGAGAAGAAGGAAGATGGCACAGTAATGTACTTGAAGTTAAGATTAAAAGAAGGTTTGAATGGGAAGATTTGAGGGGTCTTGAAGTTAGAGGGAAAGACATTGATAAGAGGGAAATGATTTCAAAGGCAAGAGAAGAGTTGGTAGTGCAAGGTGTACAGAGTGCGAGTGGCAGGCCCAGGTGGAAGGGTTAGCACTAAGTCAGGACATAGGTTGGTGAAGGTGATCTCCAAGGTCAAGAGCAAGGTTAGGGGGAGAAACGTTGAGCCTGTTGACCAATATTCTCTCTGAAAATCAGGAAATGAAGTCATCTATGGAGAGTGAGGTAAATGGAGGCAAGGAAGAAAATTTTTTGAGGGAGGGGAGGGTTTAAAACTGTTGTAGGAAATGGAAAAGAGAGTTGATTATGAGACATGCAAAAGGACCAGTGAGAAGCACTCAGGGCCTGGCCAATGTTGACCCAGTAGGAATGGTTCTTAGTCAAGTACTGCAGCCCAGGAGTTGAGGAGACAGCAAAGGCTTAAATGGGTTTGGGTTTGAGGTAGGTAAAGAGGTGGGGCACAAAGGCCATGGGGGAAGGAAAAGGCACAGAGAGATTCCTTGAAGAGACTGATGAAAGGGTCAAAATTGGGTAGCAGGAAAGGAAGTGGAGCTAGGCCGGAAGGATGGACTTGTTAAATTACAAATGGTCCAGGGATTGAAGGTCTAAATGGGGTCAAAAAACAGACTCAGTAGGAGTGAAGATGGAGAACAGAGGTGTGGATAGAAGACTCTGGTTACAAAGTGAGATTTCAGAGTTCATTATTTCTGAAGTGAAGAAGTTCAGGAGATGGTTACACTGAGGGCAGGACTGTGTTTCTCCACCGACTTCTGTAGGCGTGAGGGATCCTGCAGTAGAGAATCCCAGCATCTGGGTGGTCCGTGTGGGTGCTGAGGAAGGCAGGAATAGGGGCGAGCAGGGAAGGAAATACTGAGCCAAGTGCCAAGTTCCCACATTTATACTGAGCAGGGGGGACATGTCACTAGCAGAGGACAGTGGCAAGAAGACAGAGAGCCTCAAAAGAGCAGGGGTATTTGTATGAAGGTGAAAGAACACTCAGTGGGCAGTGGTGTCAGCAAAGGTGAGTTTGTGCAGTAGCAGAGGGGAGTGCGGGTACCAGGCATGGGTAGGCTGCCCAAAGCATGGCAGCAGAGCCTCTGTTAATTTCTTGTTGTTGTTGATTGGTTCAATCAACCATTCATTCAAAAAGGATTTGATGAGATGTGCTCTGCTGTGCCCTGAGCACTGTGCTCGGTGTGCTGGATGCTGCCTCTTCCAGAGGGATGCGCCAGCAGCCGGCAGCCTTTCCCCCGCCTGCCAGAGGCGGCCCCACCCTCTCTCAGCAAGGCCCCCACACCAAAGTCCTGGCACCAAAGCCAGGCAGGCCCTGACACAGGCTGGTGACCAGTAGGGGATCTTCTTGTTACAGCTTTTTCCCCAGAGATAAATAGGCCACAGTAAAAAAGATTGCTACATCCTTTCAATAAAGATTTTTTTTCTTTTCCAGACAGCTTGAGAAATGTTTTAAAAGCTTCTCACATTTCCAGTGAAACCCACAGAGAAGAATTTTGCTTGTTATCAACCCTGGAAGCCTCTGATAGACGGGTGACATTTTTTTTTCTTTTTCTTTCTCTTTTTCTCTTTTTCTTTCTTTCTTTCTTTCTTTTTTTTTTCACCAGCTGAAGAGAGAGTCACAGTGTGTTTTATAACTGGCTCTCTGCATTTCAAAAGCTCAACGAGAGCTCTCTGCTAACCCCGATAAGCCTTGGGCTCTTAGCGTCTTAAATACCTCTGACAAGCTATACATTACAGCGCTAATAATTTGCCAAATTTGCGCCCATAATATGATATCTGTAAAACGTCAAGGGCAGTAATGCGATTAGCGGTCTCAAATGAAATATCGAACATTCAGCGTTTAGGTCCTGAATAGGGGGAGAAAGGAAAGGAAATCAATTTCAAAAGCAGGAGGGAAAAAGGCGATAAGCGTGTAATAAAAATAGAGCGAGACAGAGGAGAGATGCGGAGAAGAGCGGGCAGAGCAGGGCAGACGCGGGAGAGGTGCCCGCCTGCATTCCACGCGAGGCAGGCACGAGATGTCAAAAACTTTTACAAAGCAGTTTGAATGCGAAGCCGGGAAATAACATTCGGTCACCACAGCAACCGGGTTTGGGTGGCAGGAGGGAGGTGGGGGCTGGGAGCTGAGGAAGGGGTTGGCCCAGCCTAGGGACCCGCCTTTCACTTCTGCCCCCAACAGCCTGCTTCCATAAAACACAGGAAGTTGAATTACAAGGAGTCTGAGGGTGGGCTCCCACCCCCCACCCTGCCCCCACCCACCCGAGGTGGGAGAGTCGTAATGGACTAATTATCTGGCCAGCAGAGGAGGTGGCGGGGGTAGTTCGCAGGAGAGAGGGCCCGGGCTGTCACATACCAGGCTCTAGACTAAATAACAACATCTCACACCTGCAGCTTTACGAGGCCTTGCCTAGAGGAGCGAGTGTGAGCCCTCCTTCCCTCACCACTCCCCCCACCCCCCAGGTTCTCCCCATGTACATTTGGGCCCCTACTCTAGCATGCTGCCTTTGGGGCACCAGATTTGTGCAGGAGTTCTCACCCTTGCTGAAGCCAGGATCCAATGCTTAATCCTTACACCTTGCAGGTATGCCCACATGCAACACCTTCTCCTGGGTCCCCTAGGCAATTCTCCAGTGCTGTCGGCAAGGCAAGGAGACGGTGCCATTAAGAAACCCAATGCCAGAGTTCACTGGCCAGCAGGTTTGTCTGCATTGCAGGTCTCTGTCTCCAACTCCAGGGACTGACTAGGAGGGGGCTGTGCTGGATCATCAGGACAGAAATTACTAGTGAATCCTCCTGGGCCTTGGGGAATAGCAGAGGCAGGAGCACTCAGAGCCCCCTCAGCACATTTCTCTGCCCTTCTCTGTCGTATAGTATCCTAATACTGTGCTCCATGGGGCTAAGCAATTCTTTCCAAACGTGGTGTTGCTGCTCTTCCTGCCTCACTCTGTCTTGGGAAGGACCCACAACCCTAAACCTCTTTCTTTCATAAAGACATGAGGTTTTTGCAGAGCTGCATCAAAAGAAGAAAGCTAACAGTGATGGATGTGGGAGCCTGTGCCTTAGCGAGGGGATGGCGTTCAGGAAGAGTAGGACCAAGTCCTTTCTCCATTCCCAATGGCCAAGGCCTCCAGATCTATTGTCTCCTGGGCTCCCAACCAGGATTCAGGCTGGCTTACCTAGGCAAAGAGGAGCTGAGGGTTGGTGGATGGCCTGGGGTGGGAGGAAGGCAAACAGGCGGCCTGGGGCCAGTCCAGACCCTTCCCCAGGGCTGCCTGGAATGGCCATTACAGGGCCACTTCTTGCGGCACCACAAGCCATTAAAGCAGGAGTGCTCGGGGAGCCATCAGCCCAGTGCAGATGACTTCCCCAGATGTGGCAGTGGGCAGGATGTGGAAGTCCCCCACCCCAACTCTACAGACAAAACATTCCCGCAGTAACCATCCTCGGAAACCCCACAGCCCAGAGCCCCTCTTACAGATGCTTTCTAGGCCATTTAGCAGGAGGCAGTGTTTATTTTTGAACATATGTTCTTCGCTATCTCTCGCCTCCCTTCTCCCTTAGCAGTTCTTTCATACCCAAAGCTACACACTCTGGATGGGCTGCTGTTGGATGATACTGCCAAGTTCCAAGGCCAACGTGGGCTAGCATGCTTTGTTTTAGCTTTGTTGAGTGTTTACATGTGTGCGTACATGTACTCTGACTGGCTGCGACTTCCATTAGTGGGATGCATGTGCTCTATAAGCTCCAGGGGTACAGGGTTTCAGAAGTTGTCTCTTATGAGCATATCCTAAACCAAGCTGCAGGTTCCCTAATTCCCAAAATGGGCACACTAGTCAGAGATGGTTTCTGTGGGGAAGCTGAGATTAAGCATGGAAGGTTCCTGCCCAGGAGGGAAATGTTTGGGCTAGCGCTCAGACTGAGATCGACTTGGCTCTCTCTGTCTGCAACCAGAGCCCAGAACAGTCCTGTGCTCAGTTATTGCTCACCCCCCTCAATTAGGGTCTCTTTCTGTTGTTCTTTAATAAAATAGAGCCTTCCAATCCTTAAGTGACCAGTTCAAATTTTACTCCCCTTCAAGAAGCCTTCCTTGGCTTGGTGCCCATAGCACACATGGTTATGGAGCCAGCCACATACACCAAGGCTAGTGGGTTTGAACCCTGCCCGGGCCAGCTAAACAACAATGACAACTGCAATAAGAAATAGCTGGGTGTTGGCTTGGTGCCTGTAGCTCAGCGGCTAGAGTTCGGGCCACATACACTGGATCTGGAGGGTTCAAACTCAGCCCAGGCCTGCCAAACGACAGTGACAACTACAACCAAAAAATAGCCGGGTGTTGTGGCAGACACCTGTAGTCCCAGCTACTTGGGAGGCTGAGGCAAGAGTCTCACTTAAGCCTAAGAGTTGGAGGTTGCTGTGAGCTATGACGCCATGGTACTCTACCAAGGGCGACATAGTGAGACTCTGTCTCAAAAAAAAAAAAAAAAAAAAGGAAATAGCTGGGCGTTATGGTGGGCACCTGTAGTCCCAGCTACTTGGGTGGCTGAGGCAAGAGAATCGCTTAAGCCCAAGAGTTTGAGGTTGCTGTGAGCTGTGATGACACGGCACTCTACTCAGGGCAATATAGTGAGACTCTGTCTCAAAAAAAAAAAGAAGCCTTCCTCAACTCAAATAGCCCACAGTTCTGTTGCTTCTAACAGATATGAGGGGCTCACACTTATTGGGTGCCTGCTGTGTGCCAGGCACTATATGAGATAGTTTCATGCTATTTCATTTAGCTTTTAGAACTCTGGGTATTACCATGTCTATGTTATAGACAGGAAGAGAGAATCTGAGAAGTTAAGGGACTTGTCCAATTCAGCTAGCAAGTCTCCAGGGTAGAACTGGAATTCAAACTCATGTCTAACTGATTTAGAAATCCCATGACCTTAGCTGGGTGTGGTGGCTCATACCTGTAATCTTAGCACTCTGGGATGGTGAGGTGGATGAATTGCTAGAGCCCAGAAGTTTGAGACTAGCCTGAACGAGAGCAAGATTCCTGTCTCTAAAAATAGCTGGGTATTGTGATGGGCACCTGTGGTCGTAGCTACTCAGGAAGATGAGGAAGAGGATTGATCGCTTGAGTCCAAGAGTTTGAGGTTGCTGTGAGTTATGATGCCATGGCACTCTACCCAGGGCAACAGCATGAGACTCTGTCTCAAATAAATAAATAAATAAATCCCATGATCTTTCTGTTATGTGACAGAGCTTCTCACATGGAAATGTTTTGCAAATACTTGTCACTTTCTGAGCTATGATCCCTAGGTTTAGTCTGGATAAGGCAGAATAGAGACAGAATTTTTCTTAATACAGCCTATTACTTTGTTGTTTCATATATTGCCGACAGTCAACCAAACCCTCAGACTTTCTCAGACACTCAGTCTCTCACTCACTGCATTCCCAGAAACATTGGTCTCTGATGCTTGTTTCCTCTTCCTGGAATGTTCAACCCCTTCATTCATTTACTCACTCATTCATTCATTTATCCTTTCATTCATTCTACAGACGCGAATTGAAAGTCTGTTATATGCTAGTTACTGTCCTAGGCAATGGGAATATGCTTGTGAACCCAAAGAGACAGGTCTCATCACCAGAAGTACAGTCCAGTGGGGGCCTTGAGTATTAATCAAGGAATGGCAGAAATAAATGTGATTCCGCAACAGGGAAAAGGTCTGCACAAGTGATACATGCTGCCACAGGAGATGTGACCTTCTCAGGAAAGTTAGGAAGGCTTACGTAAGGAAATAACGATAGAGCTGAGATCTGCTAAAAACTGCATTTCCCATCCCTAGGATCCCAACACTTGACTTTGCTTAGTCAACTCCAGAAATCTTTAAGGTCGGCTGATCTATCACTTCCTCATAGAGTGTTCCTGCATGCTCCGACCAGGTTAGGCTTCATTGTATTGCTCTCCACAACATTTCACGCACATTGGTTACTGGATTAAACTCTAGTCATCCCAGCAGATTATAAACTCCATGAAGGCAAAGAGGATGTCTCTCCAGTTCTCTGTTTTTAGGGTCCAGTGTCAAGCACAGTATCTAGCATGTAGTTGATATTCAAGAGATGTTTGCGGAATAATCTTGCTTTCCTATCCTGTACTGGTGCCGTTGAAGTTTTGAATCCAAATACAGAAATTTACATTTATTAAATTTCAAATTATTAGATCATCCCAGTTTATTAGTACTACAATAAATTTCAATCCATCTAGTATTTTCTGAGTACCTGCTGTTTACCATGAACTGTACCTGAGATATGTTAGAGATACAAAGAAACTTGTACGGGCTTAGCCCTTAAGGAAGGTATAGTCTAGTCTGGTAGACAGATGAGAAAAACAGTTAATTATAGTACATTTGTTAGATATAGAACAAAATTACCATAATATGGAACTGTTAGATTTGTGTGAAGAGAAATAGGTAAGACTTAAAGTTTTCTTTTAAGATGAACAAGAAGGCCGAGCTTGGTGGCTCATGACTATAATCCTAGGACTCTAGGAGGCTGAAGCAAGTGGACTGCCTGTGCTCACAAGTTCCAGACCAGCCTGAGAAAGAGTGAGATTCCTGTCTCTACTAAAAATAGAAAAACTAACTAGGCATTTGACAGGTTCTTGTAGTCCTAGCTACTTGGGGGACTGAGGCAAGAGGATCTCGGGAGCCTAAGAGTTTGAGGTTGCCGTGAACTATGATGACTGATGACACCACAGCACTCTACCCAGGGCAAGGATGAGACTCTGTCTCAAAAAGAAAAGAAAAAAAAAGATGCACAAGAGGCAAGAAGGACTTTTCAGCAGAGGAAGCAAAATACATCAGGGCCAAGAGGCAAATACAGGGCAGGGGAGGCAAATGACGAGTGGCAGAGTGGACCCATGAAGTCTAGAATTGAGACTTATGTAGAGAGTGTCTCATGATCTCACACAGACACACACACACACACACACACAACTGGACTTCAATATTTTCTTTCTTTCTTTTCTTTTTTTTTTTTTTTGAGACAGAGTCTTACTATTTCACTCTTGGTAGAGTGCTGTGGCATCACCTCAAACTCTTGGGCTTAAGCGATTCTCTTGCCTCAGCCTCCCGAGTAGCTGGGACTACAGGTACCCGCCACAACACCCAGCTATTTTTTTGTTGCAGTTGTTTAGCTGACCCCAGGCCGGGTTCGAACCCACCACCCTCAGTGTATGTGGCTGGCGCCATAACCACTGTGCTACGGGCGCCGAGCCAAGTATTTTCTTACTATTCTATTTTTTCCCCCAATCTGATGAATGTCTTCTTGACAGAAAATATGGTCACTTCTGGTCCCCTCCAATCCATTTTTCACACTAGCCATGAGTTACTTTTTTAATATATGGCTCTGATCATGTCCTCACCACCCCTCTTTCTGATTGATACTTTTCTCTTTTTTTTTTTTTTCAGTTTTTGGCCAGGGCTGGGTTTGAACCTACCACCTCCGGTATATGGTGCCAGCATCTTACTCCTTTGAGCTACAGGCACCTCCCTCTGATTGACACTTTTCAATAATCACCAGTTACCCCTAGAAGTCATACTCTGTTGAGGCAATGTCTTAACTATCTGATCCAAGGTCCAATCCCACTTTCTTCACACTTTCCCCTCACACCCCACCGTGAACCACAGTGTCTTACTAACATCAGCCCTCACCTTCCAGCAATATCCATCCTCCCTAAATTCAGAGACCGAGGGGAGGATGTCAAAGAGGTGTGCTTCTCTTGTTGCTCTCAACGCTATGATTCCCACCACCCTGAACTATTTATAGTTCTCCAAAAGCTTTTCCTTCTTTTGCTGCTGGGCTTTTGCACATGTTTCTTCCTCTGCATGGAAAATCTTTCTCTGCCTTTTAGTCAGGCTAGCAACTGCTCCCTCCATTCTTCAGGCTGTGACTGAGGTGTTACTTTCTCCAAAGTCTTTTTTTTTTTTTTTCTTTTTTGAGATAGAGTCTTACTATGTCACCCTGGGTAGAGAGCTATGGCATCACAGCTCACAGTAACCTCAAACTCTTGGGCTTAAGCAATTCTCTTGCCTTAGCCTCCCAAGTAGCTGAGACTACAGGTGCCCACCACAACGCCTGGCTAGGCTTATTGTTTAGCAGGCCGGGCTGGATTTAAACCTGCCAGCCCTGGTGTATGTGGCCGGCACCTTAACCACTGAACTAGGGGTGCCAAGCCTTTGTCCAGAGTCTTTTTTTGTTTGTTTTTTATTAAATCATAACTTTGTACATTGATGCATTTATAGGGTTCAGGATACTGCTTCAATATACACTGTGAAATGCTTACATTGAACTGAGTA
The DNA here is from genome assembly GCA_963574655.1 of Perodicticus potto. NCBI lineage: Eukaryota > Metazoa > Chordata > Mammalia > Primates > Lorisidae > Perodicticus > Perodicticus potto. Next base: position 27,889 of record CAUYRH010054976.1, on the reverse strand, counting down.
ACACATCCATCACAATTAGACTCATTTCTTAATAGTTTTGACACTTTTTTTTTTTTGAGACAGAGTCTCAAGCTATCACCCTGGGTAGAGTGCTATGGCATCACAGCTCACAGCAACCTCCAATTCCTAGGCTCAAGAGAGTCTCCTGCCTCTGCCTCCCAAGTAGCTGGGACTACAGGCGCCCGCCACGATGCCCGGCCATTTTTTGGTTGCAGCCGTCATTGTTGTTTGGCGAGCCTGGGCTGGATTCGAACCTGCCAGCTCAGGTGTATGTGGCTGGCGCCTTAGCCACTTGAGCCACAGGCGCCGAGCCCATTTCTTAATAGTTTTGAAAAGTACCATCATATCATGCACATTAGGTGAGGTCCCCGCGAATATCCGCTCCTTCCTCCCATATCCCCCCTCCCCTCTCTCTCCTCTTCCCTTCTACTTTCTGGACTATAGTTATGTTTTGCCATTCATATGAGTGTGTAGTTGGTTACATATTGATTTCATGTACATTGGATTTCATTGAGTACATTGGATACTTTTTTCCCCATTCTCGAGATACTTTACTAAGAAGAATATGTTCCAGCTCCATCCAGGTAAACATAAAAGATGTGAAGTCTCCTTCCTTTTTTATGGCTGCATAGTTTTCCATGGTGTACATATACCACAATTTGTTAATCCATTCATGGGTCAATGGGCACTTGGGCTGATGTTGTCTTGGCCATTATGAATTGGGCTGCAATAAACATTCTGGTGCAAATGTCTTTGTTGTAAAATAATTTTTGATCATCTGGGCATATACCTAGTAGAGGAATTGCAGGATCAAATGGTAGGTCTACTTTTAGTTCCTTGAGTGTTCTCCAAACTTCTTTCCACAAAGGTCGTATTAGCTTGCATTCCCACCAGTAGTGTAGAAGCGTTCCCTTCTCTCCTTTCTCCGAAGTCTTGCTGCCTCCACTTTGAAAGCCCCACAGCACCTCATGCTTACTCTGATAAAGGCAGTAACCATTCTGCATTTTACTATCTGTTTTCTTTTCTTTTTTTTTTTTTTTTGGCCAGGGTCAGGTTTGAACCCGCCACCTCTGGTATATGGGGCCAGCACCCTACTCCTTGAGCCACAGGCGCTGCCCCCACTATCTGTTTTCTTATCCTTTCTTGACTTTGTCTGATTTATTATCATATGTTCATTGCCTGGCATAGTGCTTAACATATGTTAAGCTTTGAGTAGACATCTCTTGATTAATGATTAAACAAATAAATGCTGAATGAATAAGCCTCTCATTGTTCTTGAAACACAACATGCTTATTGAGGACTATGCATGTCATTCCAGAACTAAACTGTTTCTTCATTTCTCCCCACTCTTCCCCACTTGCCAACAAATTTGCTCTTACTCTCCCCTGTCCACTTTAGTAAATGGTGCCTCTGCCTGTTTGCTCATATTAGAAACCTGGGAGTTTCTCATGGCTCATTTGTTCATTCATTTGTTACTTAACTGGGCACTTACCCTGTGCCAGGCGCTATACGAAACAATGAAGACATGGCCCCCAGCTTCAGAAAGTTCACTTTCTCTCTCTTTTTTTTTTGTAGAGACAGAGTCTCACTTTATCGCCCTCGGTAGAGTGCCCTGGCATCACACAGCTCACAGCAACCTCCAACTCCTGGGCTTAGGTGATTCTCTTGCCTCAGCCTCGCGAGTAGCTGGGACTACAGGTGCCTGCTACAACACCCAGCTATTTTTCTGTTTCACAGTTCGGCCAAGACCAGGTTTGAACCTGCCACCTTTGGTATATGGGGCCGGAGCCCTACTCGCTGAGCCACAGGCGCCGCCCTAGGATTATGTTTTTAAAGGCTCTCTGCCCCTTCCCTAAGACAAACGGCAGGGATGCTATATGCTTCCTGATGGGCTGTGCTGGATTTTACCCACCAGAAGACAGAATGATGAAGAAGAAAATACATGACCTCTGGCATCAGGAAGAGGTGGGAGATCTAAATCCAAACTCCTGAAAATGTTTCATTTAATATTCCTTTAAAATTTTTTTTTTAATTTTATGTGTTTATTTTAAGCCAGTCAAATTTAGCAGTAGGGTTAATATTCCTTTTCAACAACAACACAAAAATTATACTGTAGGGCAACGCCTGTGGCTCAGTGAGTAGGGCACCGGCCCCATATACCGAGGGTGGTGGGTTCGAGCCCCGCCCCAAACAAACTGCAACAAAAAATAGCCGGGCATTGTGGCGGGTGCCTCTAGTTCCAGCTCCTTGGGAGGCTGAGGCAAGAGAATCGCCTAAGCCCAGGAGTTCGAGGTTGCTGTGAGCTGTGATGCCACAGCACTCTACCGAGGGTGATAGAGTGACACTGTCTCTACGAAAAAAAAACAACAACAAAAAAAAAATTATACTGTATATTAAAATGCAGCACACGAGGCCTACTTTGCACCTGGTGCTGTGCATGGTGGTGATGACTCAATGGTGAAGATGATACATGGTGCTGCCTCACAGAGCTTACGCTCAATGGTAGAGACAGACATTAGATAATTAAATACTCGAGGGTGGGCATGGTGGCTCACGCCCGTAATCCTGGCACTCTGGGAGGCTGAGGCAGGTGGATTGCTTGAGCTCAGGAGCTTGAGATCAGCCTGAAGGAAATAGACCCTGTCTCTACTAAAAATAGAAAAAATAGCTGGGTGTTGTGGCAGGCACCTATAGTGCCAGCTACTTGGGAGGCTGAGGCTAGAGGATCACTTGAGTCCAAGAATTTGAGGTTACTATGAACTATGATGCCATAGCACTCTACCTAGGGCCACCGAGTGAGACTCTGTCTCAAATAAAACAAAACACATGCAAATAAGTATACAACTACAGTCTATCGTACATATCCAAAGACAAAAGATAAGAAATAGAGAAATTGGTGATATCTTCTTTAGACTGGGAAGAGTTCTCCGAGGAAATGGTAATTAAACTAAGACCTGAAGGATTAGAAAGAAGCAGACTGTGAGGAGGTGGGAGGAGTAAGCTGCGTTGGATGAAAGACCCCAAGGTAAAGGCAGGGGCAGGGTAGACAGGGCACAGATTCTGCCAGGTTACAAATGATGGGCTTGACAGTAGGGTCACACATCTTAAAAAGATTCCTGGGCTGTCAGGTGGAGAAGCTGGAATAGGAGACAGCAAGGATGGAAGAAAGAAATCAAACAGAGAAGCAGTTCAGCAGTGATAGGGGACAGATGATGGCCTGACTTGGGGGCAGTGGGGACAATCTGGCAGAAGAGAAATGACAGAACTGCACTTAAGGTACGGTTTAGACTTAGTGATGGTCAAGACTGAATGATGCATCAAATATGGGCTGGGCAAGAAGAAAAGGTTTCTGGCTTGGGCAAGTGGATGGGAGATGCCATCAGAGAGTGGAGAAGGGGCAGGTTCAATGGGGAAATTGTTAGTAGCATTTTGGACTGGGTAAGTCAGAGCATCAGTGAGAGATGCTGTCTCAAACAATATGAAACACATGCAAATAAATATACAACTACGGTCTATTATACGTACCTAAAGACAAAGATAAGAAATAGAGAAACTGGTGACATCTTCTTCAGACTGGGAAGAGTTCTCTGACATGGTAGTTGTAGGCAGTGTGGAGCTTCAAAGAGAGGTTTGACAAAAGTCTGATTTATCTTCCAACACAGCTGCTGTCCCAACATAATCCTGTTATTTTAGGCTACTTGTGTAAGAAATACTGAAAGTCCGCTAGGTGGGAGGAACCGGGCTAGGTGCTAGGATTCTGGCACTGAAGGAGATAAACAGGGCACTGCACTCAAAGAGCTCCCAGTGTGGAGTGGGAGTCAAACACTAAACAAATATAAGCACCCAATCTATTACTTGGCTATATTTAGGACACATGCTATAAAGATACATATAAGCTGCTGTACAGCTACATGTTGAGCCTAAACAAGCTCTACTATGGTGAAACTATGAAGGGTGGCCTAATCCAATACTTGAATGACTTTTTTTCCCCTCCTCCTCTTAGGCTCCTTCTACTTCCCAACGAGAATCTTCCAAAGCTAATTAATGCCTCTGTTTGAAGAAGGGAGAAAGTAGAAGGCATCAATGATGCAGGTATAAAATGCCTGCATACCTGGGCAGATGCATGGGCATGTGTGTGTGCCCTCGGGCGCGCGCGCGCACACACACACACACACACACACACACAGCAGAGGATGACCCATGAAACATGCCCTGGGGGAAGAAAAGGAAGAAAAAAAATGAAATCCAAACAGTCTTTTTCACCCCGAAAACATATAATTTTGTGTAAATTTTTACTTTAAACATCTCTCTTTTCCTGAGCCGTGATATGGGCCCTGTCAAAGCCAGGGCCAATTACTGCCATTAGGTTCCCATCATGTCACCGCTTCTCCCCCCGTTTGCAAGGCCCTCGCCTCACAGGCCTATAATCTGCACTCACTTTCGCTCCATCACTTTCAGAAGGAACAAAATTGTTTTGTGTGTTTTTTTTAAAAGGGCCTTTATTTGGCCCCTGTCAACTCTGAAAAGAAGAGAGTGAGAGATAGAGAGGGGGGAGACGGAAAAGAGGAGAAAGAAAGATTGTTTAAGTGTTTAACTGTGAGATTGCCAACAGTGAGTATAGGGGAGGCAGCCCAGTTCACCCTGGGTGCCAGGCTTGGGACTCTGAGGACACCACAGCATGGGCCTTGCCACTTGCTTCTCCCTTTGGGGAAGTTCTTTCCACTTTTAGAAGAGATTAGCACACAGGTTCTGATCTCATAGCCTTGGAAGAACCCATCTGAAGACATCATCAAAGAACAGCCTGGCTATAATTTGCCCAACCAGCTACTAAGACACCTGTCACAGGCCAAAAAGTGGAGGAACCTTTCTGGACTCCACATTCCCTAAGGCACTGGATGTAGTGGGGGCAGTGGGCCAGAGAGGACCAACAGGAATGCTGAAGATATTGTTAGCAGAGGGCAGAGTGAAACTGATCTGTTGGGACAGTGCTAGCCCATTGGATAGGTGAGCTTGGTCCCTCCTGTGGTGCAGCCAGGGTGTCCGAGCCCTTGCATACTGTCCTCCTCCAGTCACCCTGGCCACTGATGGGAAACTCATCCCCTGTGTCTTCCTACTAACAAAGGCTGAGGCTCCCAGCACCACCCAAGACAGCAGCTCTTCCAGCACTGTAGTTACACCTTTCTGAAATCTGCAGACAGTTATCACACCCCTGTGCTCAGGCAGGCCAGCCCAGCATGCCTCTCCACTCCCGCCGCCTCCGTCATCACTTAGCCAAGCTAAACAGATTTAGCTCCTTTAATCTTTCCTCATTAGCTGGCAATCTGGAAAGGAAACAAATGCTCACCCCATACAGGTTCAAGCTGTTGCTTTAACCTTGTAAAAGTGTGTAGGGCGCTGGGGCTGGGAGTAAGTTAGGATCGTTACTGGGAGGAGCCACTCCCCCTCAGCTCAGCCCCTGGGGGAACTTCCCCAGTCTTTTTGAAACCAGTCCAGTTTGTCACCTCTCTCTAGGCCCAAAGGCTCCACACACAAATTTGGTGCAGGCAGGCAGCCCCCAAGGCAAGGCAGAGCCCAGGGCCTTCCAAAGGCTCTCTCACGTGGACAGAGGGAGTTACAACCCAAACAGGTCATTTGTTCCAGCCCTCCCCTGCCCCTGTGGTGAGGTGCTCACATCAGCAGTTGACTTCTTCAGGTTCCGTATTATTCTTCGGCCACACCCACCTAGCTGCTGCTTCAGTTCCATGGAGTTTTCTCTGTCCAAAACCAGAGCTTGTTAAATTGGCCCAGAATACTCTGTTCGTAGGAGGACATCCCTGTCCCTGTCACTGATTTTTCCTTTCTGTGCGGTATTCATTTATATACCTACAACCACCAGCAAACCCCCTGAACCTGTTTTAACCACAGCCTCTGTGGCACACCCATTACAACACATCTGTTTTTCTGTTTCCAATTTGATCACTTAGTGCTATTCTGTTTGGTGTGGCTTGGCCCTTAGGCATACTAACACACACACACACACACACTCTGCTCGCAATTTTACTTTCTTCCCAGAGATGACAGATTTTTTTCTCCCTCTTTCACTGTATCTAGCTCCAAACTGACTGGTGAACATTTTTAGGACCGTCGGACCACTTTTTAGAAGACAGGAGTCACATCCGTTTCACTTCCCCAGGCTCTTAACGGCCCCCTTTTACTTTCTATGATTTTCCAGACATAATTATAAGTGGTTCAATCAGCACCCCGCTTCGCACGTTCCCAGAACACTAACCTTAATACCTCATGATGGATGTCATCCTGGCTTGCTGGTTTGTGAAGCCTTTACATTTTCTGAGTATTCTCCTACTTGCTTTCTATCAGGAACAATTTTTGCACAGTCTGCATTTACTTCCTAATTATCCAAATTCCTTTTTGTCATTTTTCTTCTTAAAGACTGATCTAAAAAATGAGCTGAGTATCTCTGCCCTGTAGGAGGTAAGATGAATCTCCCACTTCTCTCCATTTATTAGCGGTCTGCATGCTCACTGGTCTTCCCCCACCTTTCCCTTCACTTCACCCTCAGTATATTGCTAAAATTGTTTATTCTGCTTAACCCTTCACTAGGGAAAGTTTCTCTGCATTTCCTCTGGTTCATTCTCTTGCACCCAGATCTTGCCTGCGCTGGTTCCTATAATCTCTTTAGCTTGCACTAAACTAGGGTGACCTCACCCAAAGCTACCCCGGCAGGCAAAGCTTTTATTTCCCCTTATTCTACACCAGAACTGGCTGCAGGCCTTAGTGTTGGTCCTCTAGCCTTCTCTTCCTCAGGGCTCCACAAATGGGCCAGCACCTTTGAAATATAAGGAGAAAGCTGAAGTTGGCTGCCTGCTTCCCTGCCTCACCACCAAGGACCTCACACATCACCCCCACCAAATCCCCGGCCCCCACCCCCCATGTAAGTGTCCTCTGTACCATTCAGGCCCACTGGCCTCCATTTTGGAGTCCTAAAGAAATTTCCTAGATCTTAAAGCAATAGCCAGTTCTCACCCTTACCTCTGGGAAATCTTGGTTTTCATTTCATTCATTTTCCCTGTGAGTTGCTACCTTTCTCCTTTCATTCATTCATTTAACATGTATTAAGCCCCTGAGTGCCTCTGGGGATAAAGTAATGAACAAAATAGCAGCACACCTGCTCTCACTGTGCTTAAGGACTGGCGGAGAAGAGGCATTAACTACTCTCCCAACTCAGTGCATGACTGTGAACCGTGATAAGATTCATCAAGGAAGTACAGGGTGCCGCGAGGAAGTATAACTGGAGGACGGACTTTACACTGGGAGGACAGAGGCTCTCTGAGCGGTACAGTTTACAGAGACAGGAAGGAGGGCTGGGAGACGGTGAAGTACATACTAATATCCTGAAGAGGGGAGCTGTGCTTCTGATGAACTGAAGGAAGCAGTTTGGCTGAACATAGCCAAGGAAGGCGGAGTGCCCGGGCTGAGGCCAGAGAGCAGTGTCCCTAAAGAGCATGAAACACAAAACAAGGAACAGGTTTGGGAAGGAAGATCATGCTCCCCTGTGCCTTAGAGTAGCAGGGGAAGCAACTCATTTCTATATCTGCTTTCTAGTATCATCTCTCCTATTGCTTTGATGAAAACCAGGGCTGGTGAGAACTCAGATGAAACCACTGGGTTTATTTCCTCTGAAGCCAACTCCAGTGGCCTTCCTCCTTTTCTCACCCATCAATGGGACTTTTGGTACTGAGCTAAAGGAAAATGCAAAAGATTAGATTCCATTAAAGAACTCTATTCTGGGGTAATGGTAGGGGTGGGAGGGGTAAGAACTTTAGAATCTGTGTGTGTGTGGGGGGCGGGGAACAACTTGGATAAAAGCCCCTAGATGATGTTGATGTGCCATCCAGGGGATGCCCTGCTTTTTTGTTCTTTTCTTTTTTTTTTTGAGACAGAGTCTCACTCTGTCTCCCCAGGTAGACTGCTGTGCCATCATAGCTCACAGCAACCTCAAATTTTGGGGCTTGAGCAAACTTGTCTCAGTCTCCTGAGTAGCTAGGACTACAGGTACCTACTACCACATCTGACTATGCCCTGCTTTTCAGAATTAATCTCTCTCTCTCTTTTTTTTCTTTTTTCAGTTTTTGGACAGGGCTGGGTTTCCTACTCCTTTGAGCCACAGGCGCCACTCTTTTTTTTTTTTTTTTTTTTTTTTAGCAAGAGCCTCAAGCTGTTGCCCTGGGTAGAGTGCTGTTACATCACAGCTCACAGCAACCTCCAACTCTTGGGCTTAAGCAACTCTCTTGCCTCCGCCTCCCAAGTAGCTGGGACTACAGGCATCTGCCACAATGCCCAGCTATTTTTTGGTTGTAGTTGTCGTTGTTTGGCGGGCCTGGGCTGAATTTGAACTCGCCAGCTCCGGTGTATGTGGCTGGTGCCTTAGCTGCTTTAGCTACAGGTGCTGAGCCCTGAATTAATCTTTTTTGAGTCTCAGTTTGTCTTTAAAAAACCAATTATACTTATCCATCTATCCCTGCAGATCAAAAGAAGACACACGTGTGAGTTCTTTGAAAACCTAAAGAATACAGAGTGTATGACCAGTCATTCTGGTGAGACAAGTCTTCCACTGCTGGGGACCCAGGAAGAGGTGAAAGCCCTGTGGTTGCCGAATGGAGTTAGGGAGAGACCTGAGGGCGTGAGGAAGACCTGCTCCCAGTTCCCAGAGGACGCACCATAGGGGTGTGACAGGGGAACGCTGGACTCTCTGATTCTGGTTTCCAGCCATGTTATCGTCTACATTGCCAGCGGGACAGGGTTGGGATGGTCTTGAGAGCGCATCTAGGTCAAACATCACCGACAGCAGAATCCTTTCCACAAATGTTCTTCCTTCTTTGGCAACCAGCCCAAGAACTGAACCTAAAAAGCGAAATTTCTTGAGAAGAAAGGAAGGCATGTGGAGAAAAGGGGGTAACTATTAAAGGTGGGGGTTGAAGAAGGTTCTTGCAGCCTGATGGTGAGCCTCAATCCCCCAGCTAACCCAAGATCACTTGCCCATCCTTCTGTGGTGAACAACCTGTACACCCAGCCATGCACAGATGGGACACAGGGGCGAAGGACACCAAGAGCTTCTCAGGAGAGGGTCTCTGGCCTAGCCCCAGGAAACAGTTCCACTGCTCCCCACCCCTCCACCAACCCTGCCTCAGGAAAGAAAGGTCATTCCCTCCTCCTCTTCTCCACTGCAGCTTTTCAAAGGTTAAATTCAACCAGCCTGCCCCACCCCCTATGCCTACCCCCAAACCAGAGAGGAAAAGTTAATTGAAAATGCTGTTTAATTTTTCAGCTCCAGTGGATCCTACCCCAGCACAGATGGCTCCCCCAGGACTGTCTGTCCCAGCCCATCTCCACCCCCCCCGTGCCCCCCCCCCCAGCATGGGGGCAGAGGCACAGCCAGCAGTGGCTCAAAGGGAGAAAAAGAAGGGGAACGTGGGCGGGGGGCGGGGGGGGGGCACCTGCACACAAAAGAGCATTCTGAGCCCTTGGTTCCCCGGCCAGAGAACAATGCTCCCAACTTGATCCTTTCATAAAGAGAGTTTCTGGTGTCAGGAGACAGCCGCCCAGCGCCCAAGCCGCCCACACCGGCCACTTCACTGCCCACCACCAACTGCTGTGCGGCTGGGCTTCATTCAGCACCCCCCTCTGTGTCCAGCTGGAAGTGAGCGAGGTACCAACCCCCACTCCACTACGAGCCTACCCGCTACTTTTTGCCCCTAAAGGCTCTGACAGGGCCCCTGAGAGGCCGGCCAGCTGAGATGAAAGGCTGGGACTCTAACTGGATTACCCCACCAGCCCCAGGACTGAAGAGGCCAAGAAGCCCTAATTAAAGCCATCCCCCCTTCTCTCTCTCCTCCACCCCCAATCACGGCAGCGTTTCTCCTTTCATCCCAGGTTCTCCACTTTGTTCAAATTTCCGCTATTGATGAGTTACTAGGCTCTGGAGAGGTGGGGTAAGTGCAGAGTTGTACAAATCCCCCTCAGCCTCCCATAGTTTCAGAACCACTGGCTGTCAAAACCACTGGCTGTTTGGAGTTTTGTTGTCCCTCCACTATAGCCAAGCGGCAGATACCCTAGAGGTGGAAGAGAATGAGTGGCATGCGAAAGGGCAAAGCGAAAATGGTGGCTGGAGGGAGCGAGGTGGTCCAGCTGCTAGATGAAGCTCTTCCTCCAAGGCAGGGTGCAGCCCTCAGTCTGCCTTGATGCCTGCCCCATGGTGGATGGCAGCAGTGATTCCCTCTCCAGGAAAAGCTATGAAGGCTAGGGAGATCTCTGCCTCCCTCTTCTCTCCCTCTTTGAACCACCTCAAATCTCCCCCATTCCCACCTCCTTACCTAGAGACAGACACTTCCCTGAGTAGGGCGTGATGGGATACCTGAGTCTCCACGATAAACCAGCTACAATTGGTTCTGGTGTTTGTATTCACTTATCATCTCCTTTTGATCTTCATAATAATTCCTCAAGGCAGGTATTTTTGCCCTCATTTTATGGATGAAACTGAGACAGAAATTTTCTAAGGAACTTTCATTTATACAATTTCACTACCCCTGGCAAGTCAGTGGGGAAACCAAGACAAGAGTTCAGGGCTCCTGAGCCCCACTGTGGTGTTCTTGCAGTGGCCAAACTCCCTGAACATCAAAGAGACCCTAAGTAAGCTAGAGTGCCCTTCTGGGTGATGCTGGGCCTGCCCTCTGTATCTGCGAGGTACTGCTGGAGGCTGACAGGTGACTCTTAGAGGAGCCACATCTGGGAAAGCAAAAGGCTGGCTCGAACTGAAGGTCCCACATCCCCTGCCGTCTGCTCCATTCCATGGCCAGGGTGACAACCTTTCTCCGCAGGCAAGTGAAATACAGCATTGCACGAGGCAGGCAGTGCCAGCAGATAGCCTGCCTTGGTGTGCTGGCACGAAGAGAAAGGGAAGAGAGCCCCAGTGGCCACTGGAAACCATCACTCTCTCCCAAGATCAGGAAGGAGGTGGTTGACCCCAGACCCTCTCCTCAGCTCCTTTGTCCTCTTATACACCCAGACCTCTCTGACCACCGTGATGCTGGGACTGTCAAGTTGGTGCCTCCTCATAAGAAATGAAAGGGATGATAACTTCTGGGCTGGGGAGGCCTGGGCATTGCTTGGGCACAGGGTCTATGAACAGGAAGGCTCTTTTTACGTGTTTATTCTTTTGTTTTGTCTTGCTTGCTGCCCAGAGAAGAGGTAAGGAATAGGAGTGGTCCACTAACCTAATTTTCAAAATAAGAGGTTACAGTGGGGGATACCTTCTAGAGGTGTGAAGGGGGGAGAATGATTCTCCCAACCAGAGTAGGGCGGAGACCCGGGCAAGGCATAGGGGGAGGGGAGTGCAGAGGATTGGAGGGAGGTCAAGGGAGAAACGAAGAAAGAGGAAAAAAGAAAAACCCAGCAGTGCACCATGTCGCATTGTTCATGCTCAGCCCTTCAATTTGCTCTCTGCATTCTCCTGCCATGGGGAGAATGTTACGCTGGCTTAAGGGACAAATCAGACACAAAATAAAGACCAACACTCAGCAGTAAAGCAATTATCGCAACATTTTATGCCAGGACTGTTCCTTTTGAAGGCAGCCTGGTGCTACCCGCATGTACCTTAACCCGTTCCTAATAACCATAAAGTTACCATTATTTACGGTACAAGACATTAAATAAATAATGCAAACTCAGGCAAGCGAGCAATCCATGCAGAGCTAGGCAAGAGGGCTTCCCTGTTGCGGGCCAGCCGCAGGGGTTAACACTGGATGGAAGGGATGCCCCCCACAACCCATCCAGAGGCCTGTGGCTTCCTTCTGCCTTCTCCCCAGGGGGGCCTAGGCAGAGCCAGGAAGGCAGAGAGGCCAGTTGGCCAGGAGAGGTCAGGTAAGCCCTGACCAGCACCTGACCAAGAGGGAGTCCAGCCAGGGCTGACAGAGCCCACGGACTTGGCCAGAGAGGGACTGTCCTGAGACAGTGTGGTAAGGAGGAACAAACACGTGCTCTGCAGCCAGCCAGATCTGGCTTTAAATGCCAAGTGCTACTTCAAAGCTCTGTGACCCAGCACAAGAGACAAACTCACCAACTCCTCCCTGCTTATTTACAAAATGGGGGAAATAACATCGTGTGTGAGGTGGCTAGGAGGATAATGAAGGGAATTGTGTAAAGCAGGGAGCATGGTATGTGGCACTTGATACCTACTTAATGTTATTTTTTCTTTCCCTCTAAAGGCATTCTTAGCCCTTACTTTTATAGGTGAAAACTAGTAATTTGGGTACATCAATCTTAAATGGCTCTGAGGACACCAAAAGTTTCTAGCTCAAGCTGAAAGGGAAAACTGGGAGAGGGTAGAGAGACGTTTGGGAAAAAAGGATAGATGCCAACTTGTTAAGACAGAAATAGCCACGTGACTCTGGCAAGGAGATTCTTCCAAAAAGAAATTCTCAGTCTATGCCAAGAAAGATACTGATGCCAAGGAGACATGGGTACCAAGGCCTCTTTGGCCCTGTCCCCAAGGTATCTGATACTGTCTATAAGAATTAGATATGAAAGAGGGGACTTTGCTCTCTCCCACTCTGCCTTTCCCAGTTCTAACCAGGCATTCACTACACATGCTCACCTAGAGCCTCCAGGCAGGCATGCCTGGACCCCTGAGAGGATTCTCAAAGGGAATGGCCACACCGCACAGTCACCTTGCACTCCACCTTCTCTCCTCTCCTCCTCGGCCAGGCCCCGTTCTCTGAATATGAGCACGGGGGCCAGTGGGACTTAGGGTGCTTGAGGGACTGGGCTGGATTGACTCCCACTGGCCTGGCTCTATCCACAGCAAGTTATTTCTGAGGAGCATCAGGATTGTCTAGTCAGGAAGTACAATATTGATCACCATGTCTGGAACTCCAGAGAGCATGGCAATGCCCTGGAGGTTAAAACACAGATGGCTGGTGCCCCGGCTGGTGGATCACCTCAGCTCAGGAGTTCTAGACCAGCCTGAGAAAGAACAAGACCCTGGGGTGGTGCCTGTGGCTCAGTGAGTAGGGCGCTGGCCCCATATGCCGGAGGTGCCAGGTTCAAACCTAGCCCTGGCCAAAAACTGCAAACAAACCCCCCCAAAACAAGTCTCTCTTTGTTGCCTTTGGTAGAGTGGCATCGCATCACAGCAACCTCAAACTCTTGGACTTAAGCGATTCTCTTGCTTTAGCCTCTCAAGTACCTGGGAATACAAGTGCCCACCACAATGCCTGGCTATTTTTGTTGTTGTTGCAGTTGTCATTGTTGTTTAGCTGGCCTGGGCCAGACTAGAAGCTTCTAGCCTCGGTGCATGTGGCTGGCGCTGTAACTACTGTGCTATGGGTGCTGAGCCAACTTTGTCTCTTTTTTTTGAGACAGAGTCTCACTTTGTTGCCCTGGTAAAGTGCCATGATGTCATAGTTCACAGCAACCTCAAACCCTTGGGCTTAAGCTATCTTCCTGCCTCCTGAGGTGGGACTACAGTAACCTGCCACAATGCCTGGCTATTTTTCAGAGACAGGGTCTCACTCTTGCTCAGGCTGGTCTCCAGCTTGTGAGCTCAGGCAATCCACCCACCTTTGCCTCCTAGAGTGCTAAGATTATAAGAATGAGCCACCATGCCAGCGAGACCCTGTCTGTAAACATAGCCAGGCATTGTGGCTGGTGCCTGTAGTCTCAGCTACTTGAGAGGCTGAGGCAAGAGGACTGCCCAAGCCCAGGAGTTTGAGGTTTCTGTGAGCTATGATGCTACAGCACCCTACCAAGGGTGACAAAGTAAGACTCTGTCTCAAAAAACAAAAAACAAAAACACAGATGGCCAGGCCCCAGGTTCATCAGGCCTAGGGCAGGGTTTGAGGAATGGCATTTCTAAATTCCCAGGTGAGGCTGATGCTACTGGTCCAGGGACCAGCCTTTGAGAACACTGGCCCCCCAAATTTTCTCTAGTTAACTTGGCCAAATGCTCTCTCTTCCCCTTACCTCTGGCCCTGAAAGATGGACAGAAGGACCCAGGATTGCTCTCTCTCTCTCTCTCTGGTAGAAGTGGGGAAAGAGAGGGCAGGCAGAGGGGATAGTGTCTGAGATTATTTTGAGGCTGTAAACCAGATGGACCATAAAATCAGCAAAATACTTTTAGTATAGTATTGGATGAGGAAGCACATTAATTTGTGTGCACACAAACATGGACATACTCCTCTTATTTCTTTCTTTCTTTCTTTAGAGAATCTTGCTCTGTCGCCCCGGCTAGAGTACAGTGGCATCATCATGGCTCACTGCAACTTTAGACTCCTGGGCTCAAGGAATCTTCTTGCTTCAGCATCCTGGTAGCTGACACTACAGGTGCCTGCCACCATACCTGACAAATTTACCCACCTCTTTTCTTTCTTAGCCTAGTTTTTGAGTCCAAGCCACTTTCTTATTTGGTGGGGCAAGTTTTCACCTTTGAAATGCTTTTCCTTGGTAAATACTTCAAATACACCAAAACTAAAGTAAAAATTATGAATGAAATCCTAAAACATAATTCACACATTTTTCTGTAGTATTCTCTTGTCGAATGAAGTTAGATGTGATGTATGGGGCAATGTTTTGTGTGGCACGGTGATATTATTATTATCTCATTGGATTGCAACTTTTTGTGTTCTATTTGTTTTTCTGTTTAAGAATGACTCTCTTGAGGGCAGGGACAGTTTCTATACGTCTGTGTCTCCCAGGGCCTAGCACAATGTCTAATACAAAGAATGCTGAGCAAGTATTTATTGAATGGCTATTTGCTCCATGAAAATGAGACTCAACACTGTGTAGATATTTATAAAGTGTAAAAATAAGGGGTAGGGGGTGGTGCCTGTGGCTCAAAGGAGTAGGGCTCCGGCCCCATATGTCGGAGGTGGCAGGTTCAAACCCAGCCCTGGCCAAAAACTGCAAAAAATAAATAAATAAATAAAAATAAAAATAAATAAATAAATAAATAAATAAATAAATAAATAAATAAATAATAAGTGCTAGGCGTGGAGGCTCATGTCTATAAACCTAGCACTCTGGGAGGCCAACGTGGGTGGATTACCTGAGTTCAGGAGTTCAAGACCAGCCTAAGCAAGAGTGAGACCCTGTCTCTACTAAAAATAATAAAACTATCCGGGGCTGGGAACAGTGGCTCATGCTTATAATCCTAGCACTCTGGGAAGCCAAGGCAGGTCGATTGCTTGAGCTCAGGAGTTTGAAACCTGTCTGAACAAGAGGCAGACTCCAGCTCTAAAAATAACCGGGTGTGTGGCAGGTGCCTATAGTCCCAGCTGCTTGGGAGGTTGAGGCAAAAAGATTTCTATTTATTTATTTATTATTTTTCTTTTTGTAGAGACAGAGTCTCACTTTATCACCCTCGGTGGAGTGCGGTGGCGTCACACAGCTCACAGCAACCTCCAACTCCCGGCTATTTTTTGTTTTGCAGTTCGGCCGAGGCTGGGTTTGAACCCACCACCTTCGGCGCCCTACTTGCTGAGCCACAGGTGCTGCCCCAGGCAAAAAGATTTCTTGAGCCCAAGAGTTTCAGGTTGCCATGAGCTATGACACTCTAGCACTCTACCCAGGGCAACAAAATGAGACTGTCTCAAAAAACCAAAAATGTAAAAAATAAGAATACAACCATTCTCATATCCTCTTTTCTTCTGTTTCTGATCCTCTTCCTCATAAGTGTTTCCAGGCTGGATTTGAGGGATTGGCTGTGATGTTCCCATTGGCAAGTCTCTAACCCATGGAAAAATGACACATAGTGGTGCCATTCAGAAAAATGATCACCCAATAGACTTCTTCACTAGGACTCCCAGAACACCAGATCATGCTGCAGCCTTAGCCAGGGGTCTTAAAAAGTGTGCATATGTGTGTATGTTTGAGTGTTTATGACAAATTCAGGGAAGGGAAAGATGGGGCTGGGAAGGCTGGATGCCCACATGCTGACTTGGAATTGCATACCTCTGGCCTGTTACATGGCTACAGCTCTCCCCATTCTTTCTCTTTTTCTCCCAACTTTGAGAAAGGAGCATGCTGCCTGAGCATTGTCAAAGATGACAATGGCTCCATGTTTTTATGCTTTTTTTTTCCCTGGAGGGTTAAGTGCAGAGGAGCAGGGAAAACAGCTGATTCCTAAACACTCAGAGGTTCCAAGCCACCCCAGCCTTCTTCCTTCTCTCCTCCAACCTAAGTCTGCACTCGTCACCAAGTCAGCCCTGGAAAAATGCCCTGCTATGGTGAGTGGAAACAGAGGGGAAAGAGGGAGAGGACTTCATTTTTTCCTGGCTTAAAAAGTCAAAGGCTCCTTAAGGCTTGCAAAAGGGAGAAAGAAGTTGTCCCCTGTGGCCCTGTGTTGCTTCCCCTCCCCAACCAGAACAGGTTTTCCTGCTCACTCCCAGTAAGTAAGCCCTGCTTCTTTGACCAGCACCCTCCACCCGGCCCTGGCTGGGAAGGGGAGATGGGACCCCTGTTCCTCTGCTCACCCACGCCCGGCCCAGCCCAGCCCAGCCCAGCCCAGCCCAGCCTTTCTGCCAGCCTGGGTGTCCCACAGCCGACTGGCCTGCAAACAGGACTCTATCTTCAGAATCCATCCCTCCCCCTCAACTTTAGCATTAACCTTTCTCTTTCAACAAAAGCCAAACCCTTTCAAAGCCAACCTGATTGAAATTCAAAAACTTTCCAGGGCCTCTGCACCACTCTCTGCTCCTCCCCATATAGACAGTGGCCTGCCACCACCAACCCCCAATCCTGCCACCCCCCCACCCCCTGGCAATGTATAAAATAGCTGGACAAAGGACTCTTCCCCACCCCCTTCCCCTAAGCACAAGACTCTCCCTTTGTATCATTGTGTCACTTCAGGCTGGTGGAGAAGGAGAGCTGGCTCTGGGCTCTCCCATTGTCTCCCGCCACCCCCCCGCCCCCACTGCTTTCTGCAGCCTGGACACCCTGTGCTGGGTCCTGCCTAGTTGACCAAACCAAGAGAAGCTGGGGCCCCTAGGCCCATCCTCCTACAGGTGGGGAGAGCTAGGAGCCATCCAAGGGCCTGGAGGGGGCCTGCCCCCACAGCTCCCCAGTCCCACATTGTGGACTCAAGGGGGATCTAGAACAGCAGGCCCAGGCTTGCTCCTTATTTTCCTGGACACCAGATGGAGCTCCTCCCTCCCTCCTCTTGCTTTGGAGCCCAAAGCCGAACTCCTTCCCTCTGCAGCAGCAGCAATTAAAATGGACTGGCAGGCTCTGGGGAGGGGAGGGGGCCCAGGTGGTATCCAGGAGGCTATTAGAAAATGGAGAAAGGCAGCCTGGGGACACCTCCCCCTAAAGGGCTGCAGCCACTGGGGAGGAAAGACCTAAGCACGTTTCAATTAATTAATTAATTCAACAAGTATTTATTGAGTAACTATCATAAGCTCACTGGGGAAACAGCAGTGACCACAATACTACTCCTAGCAGAGCTTACATTCTAGCGGTTAAGACAGACAACCAACAAATCAATACCTAATATTTCAGATGTGGGTCTGTATGGAAAAACACAGAAAGATAATGGGTGGGCAAATGCCAGGTAGGAGTTATGTTCTGTGGGGGTGAGGGGAGAAAGGCTCCAGATACAGACAAAATTTAGACAGAGACTCAAGGGGAGAGAGAGCCTGGGAAAAGAGGATTCCAGGCTGTGGTAATAGCAGGTGCAAAGGCCCTGAGCTGTGATTTAGGAACTGAAAGGCTGAAGCAGAGAGACCATTGGCCAGAGTGTGGAGCATGAGATTGGGGAGGGGCAAGTCAGCCAGACAATTTAGGGTCTCTCATAACTTTGTAAGGGGTTTTAAGTTTACTGTGAAGGAGTGTCAAGCCAGAGGAACCACAGAATTTGATTGTTTGATTTACATATTAAAAGATCCTGGGCAGAAGCTGGAAGACCTTAGGAGATAGTTGCAATTATCTAGGTGAGAGATAATGGTAGGAAGGGTAATGTAGAGATAGAGAGAAGCCCTCAGATTTTGGACACATTCTGTTTGATGGTAGAACCAACAAACAGGATTGGCTGATAGGTTGAACAGAAGGTGAGACAGAAATGAGTTAAGGATGACTTCAAAGTTTTGGCTTGATCCAAAAATGGAAGACTGGAGTAGCCATTTATTGATATGGTAGGGATAAAGGAGATAATTATTTGGGCCTGTGCAGTTAGAAGAACCAAGAGTTCAGTTTTGGACTTATAAATCTGAGCTGCCTATTGGACATCCATGTGGAGATATTGAGTGGGCAACTGGACGTGGGGCTTGCTGTCTGGAGGAGAGGTCCAGACTGCAGATATAAATTGTGGAATCACCGGCACGGACCTAGTATTAAAGCCAGGAGACTGAGTGAGTTCATCTGGACAGGGAGCGTAGACAAAGGAGAAAGGAAATCTGAGGACCAAGTCCAAAGGTACTCTGAAGTTTAGAGTTAGAGAGAGCAGGAAGAACCAGCAAAATAGGAGAAGCAGGCTTGGTGCCCGTAGCTCAGTGGTTAGGACGCCAGCCACATATACCAGGGCTGGCAGGTTTGAACCCGGCCCGGGCCAGCTAAACAACAATGACAATAACAACAACAACAAAAATAGCCGGGCATTATGGTGGGCGCCTGTTGTCCCAGCTACTTGGGAGGCTGAGGCAAGAGAAATGCTTAAGCCCAAGAGTTTGAGGTTGCTGTGAGCTGTGATGCCACAGCACTCTACCGAAGGTGACTTAGTGAGACTCTGTCTCAACAACAAAAAAAAAAAAGAAAGAAAGAAAGAAAGAAAATAGGAGAAGCATTGAGGCAAAAGAACAGAGAGAGGACAATGTCCCAGAGCTAAGTGAAGAAAATGTTTCTAGAAGGAGGGGTTGATAGGTCCAGTGTCATACCCACTGAGGACTGGTGATTGGGTTTGGCAAAAAGGAAGTCACCAGTAATCCTGACAAACCATTTCAGAGGAAGGGTGGGGAAAATCTGACTAGAGAGAGTTCAATTGAGAATGAAAGGAGAGGAAGGTAACAGACATAAAGGAGGAAAGAGAGAGATGGAGAAGCAGCTGTGTGGGGAAATGTGGCCAATGGAGGGGTTTTTAAAAAAGTAGTATATATTATTACGTTTTTGTACTGAGAGGCATTAACAGGTAGAAAAAGAAAAGTTGACAGTGAGATAAGGGGAAACGATCATTGAAATGGAATCTAAGCTGGGTTAGGAGAGAACTTAGGCATGATGGAGTAAGGGTCATGAAAAGCAGGTGGGATCAACAGGGTAGCACCCCCATCCCATTGGGGTTGGAAGAGGGCACTGCCGGGAGTGAAAGGGTGGGTGGCGGAGGGCAGGATGCTTACGCTGGTAATGACAAAGCTTCCAGGATGAACGTCAGAGTCCATGACTGACGTAGGGTAGGGTGGAGGACAGGTCCATTGGAGAGGAGAAAGACAAGGAATTGAGAGAGCAGGATACAGAAATGGCTCTCTAAATTTGGTGCTTGGAACGGCAGCATCAGCGACACTTGGGAACTTGTTAAAAATCCAAGTCCTCTGGGGACTCCAGACCTACGGAACCAGAAACCTGGCCCTGGGGCCCAGCCATCTCTGTTTTGACAGACCCTCCTGAATCATTTGAAGATGTTAAAGTTTGAGAATCAGTGATACAGGGATATTGATGGCTTGTGGGAGTCTAGGAGGAGTGAGAGGTGGTGTCAGATCAGGGCACGGGTTCTCCACCAGCCAGGGCTTCACAACTTAAGAATCATTAGGAAAACCTTAAAAATCCCCATGCAGAGGCTACGCTGAAGAATCAATTAGATATGACTTGGCGGGGAGGGGGACTTTCAGGATATCAGTATTTTTATTATTTGAGACAGAGTCTTATTTTGTCACCCTCAGTAGAGTGCTATGGCTCACAACAACCTCAAACTCCTGAGCTTGAGCAATCCTTTTGCCTCAGCCTCCAGAGTAGTTGGGACTAAAGGCACCCACCACAATGTCTGGCTATTTTTAGAGATGAAGTCTCACTCTGGCTCAGGCTGGTCTGGAACTCCTGAGCTCAAGCAATCTAGCACCTCGGCCTCCCAGAGAGCTAGGATTATAGGTGTGAGTCACTGAGCCTGGTCTGATATCACTATTTTAAAAAGTTTGCTTGGTGACTGCAGTATGTAGGTTAGGTTGAGAACTACCAGATGATGGTTTATACAGAGCCCTGCAAGAATGACAGATTATAGCCAGGCGCGGTTGCTCATGCCTTTAATCCTAGCACTATGGAAGGCTGAGGCAGGTGATTGAGCTCATGAGCTCTACACTAGCCTGAGCCAGAGTGAGACCTCATCTCTAAAAATAGCTGGGCATTGTGGCATCCATAGTCCCAGTTACTTGGAAGGCTAGGGCAGAATTGCTTGAGGCCAAGAGTTTGAGGTTGTTGTGAGTTGTGATGCCACAGTACTCTACCAAGGGCGACAAAGTGAGACTCTGTCTCACACACACACACAAAAGAATGACAGATAGTCTAGGTGATGAAGAGTTCCCAGGAGCCAGGGAGCTTCTCTGGTGAGTGAGGCAGATAGATAGTGTGCTGACTTTGGTCCTGGCAGGCTCTTGAGCAGAACTTGGTGTGAGGCCTTGTATGCCGAAGCTAAGGGTGTAATGATGTTATCAGGAGCATGTGGACCTCTGGACACCTGCCAATAGGTCTTTCTTTTCTAGGAACCCAGCAAAATGTAGTTTGGAAGGATGGATCTATAAAGGAAAGAAACGGGGACATTTGCCATCCACCAAATATATTCCATATAGATATTGGCTTCCTTCTGGTAGGCCTGGATCTCCAGAACCAACCATGGTCACAGCCAAGTTAAGGCCCAGTCATTGTTGACACATTACTTCCAGCCAGCAAGCTCCTGGGGCAGGCCAGGCTTTTCCCCAGCAGCTTTTGTTTTATTGGAAATACAAGCAACTTTCTAGGAATCAAGCACCTTGGCCTTTAGGGCCAGTCTGGATCCCTTAGGAGCTCAGATAAGAAGGAACATTGTTAACTTTGGAGAAAGATTTGTCCTAAGAATTTAGGAGGCAATTTCCAGCAGAAAGAAGGGAGGCATAAAGAAGGAGGTCCTTGGGGGTAGTATAGTAGGTGCTCAATAAATGTAGATAGTAAATGAACCAAGGGATGAGAGGAGTTGTTGAACTTGGAAGAATAGAGTGATTATCAAATACTAAGGAAAGGGAGTGGAGATGGTCTGGCCTTTGTGCAGGAAGACTTGACTGGGGGAGATTATCTCATTCAATAGGACAACACCAATGCCTAAGACAAGGATTATCACATGGTGGTTATGGGACAACAAGGGATTATCTCACACAGGTGGCTGAGAGTAGGAGGGCATAAAGGGCAGGTGAAGAGTGACTAAGAATTGACATAGTGCAATGCTTGTTTGGGAGTGTTTTTACTCATATGGGCCCATAACTAACAAGGAAAGTATCTGAGTTGGGGACAAGATGGGCAAATCAGAAAGGAGAAGACATACCAAATCCATCTGTCATCACGATATTGTTTTAGTGGAGCCTTGAAATGCCTTAGGAATTCTGGGTTCTAAGGCTCAGAATTTATTTGAACAGTGACATTAGTGTAACCTTTGCTTTGTGTCTAGGGAAAGGGGCAGAACTGGCTAGAGAAGAAATTGTCCTAGAGGTCCTGCCCCCATCTTTAGGCCAGTGTCATGGAGGAGACATCGCTGGCCAGGACTCTTTACCTTTGGGGACAAAAGCCAGGCCACCAGGAGGCAGGCACTGCTGTCTTTCTGTCCGCCAGGAGTTTGGAGGCATCAAGAAAGTGGAGGCACCTCTTGCAGCTCTCACACTAATTGTCTGCCCCAGCAGTTCCCTGCTCTCTGGGGCGGCCTGCAAATTATTCAGCATCCCCAAGTGAACATGCTTGATTAAGTTTTAATTTTAGCAACTTGCTAGGTGAACAGGGGAGGCTGTTTCAGTGTTAAGGGGAAGAGAAGAGCTAGATAAGAGCTGTGCTCTGGACCATCAGCCCACGTCACACAAATCTATTACACGGCAGCACTACACTGGACTAGAAAGCTATGCTACTGCGCAAGTGGCAAAGAGCAGAGGTGAAAAGTAGGAACTGCTGATGTGGCAAGTCACCCTTTCCTGCTTGGGGCACAGAGCTTCCTTTTCTTGGACCCAGCTCTGCAGCGTGAGATCGGGAGGGAGCATTGGCTCATTAATTTAAGCCTTCTCTTTTTTCCTTAGCATTTATTATCCTGCAGGTTTCTAGCCACAGCTATTGAGAGCAGGGTTTTAGATTCCATTCATTCGTTCACCCATTCTCATGCCTGTACATCCTTCCTGTGGCGCCATCTCATTCTCTCCCACAGTGAAGGAGATAAAAATATCATATAAATACGAGTGACTTGGATGGTGCCTGACCCAAGGAGTAGGGCGCCGGCCCCATAAACCGGAGGTGGCGGGTTCAAACCCAGCTCCAGCCAAAAATTGCAAAAAAAAAGAGCGACTTTAACTCTATCACCAGCCCAGCCCCTTCTGGAAAAACTTCCTGTACCCCCAATTTTTCCACCCTGGTAAAACTTCTGTACCCCCAAATCATCAGGGAGTCCAAAGCTGAGCTCACTCTCCCCTTCACATGGACTTGTCCTTCCTCTTCATTGGATGGCCCTCTGTCTACTCTCTCACTTGGCTACCCCAGAGCTACTCTTTATTCTTCATTTTGCAGCTACGCTCCTTCCAAAATACATGATCACGGCTCGGTGCCTGTGGCTCAAGTGGCTAAGGAGCCAGCCACATACACCTGAGCTGGTGGGTTTGAATCCAGCCGGGGCCGCCAAACAGCGATGACGGCTGCAACCAAAAAATGGCCGGGCGTTGTGGCGGGCTCCTATAGTCCCAGCTCCTTGGGAGGTGGAGGCAGGAGAATCACTTTAGCCCAGGAGTTGGAGGTTGCTGTGAGCTGTGATGCTACAGCACTCTATCCAGCGCAACAGCTTGAGGCTCTGTCTCAAAAAAAAATAACAAAAAAACAAGATCGTGTTTCTGTCCCTTCTCAATGGCTTCCCACAGTCTTTAGGATTCAGTTCAAGTTTCTCAGCAAGGTACATATACATATACCTTTTATATATAAATAAAAGCCCCACTTCAGCTGGCCCTTTTCTACCTCTTCAGCATCATCTCCCGCCATGCTTTTATTCATTCATTCATTCAATAAACATATATTGAGTGCTTACTACACACTAATGCTGTTCTAAATGCCAGGCTATAGCAGTGAGTAAAGTGGGCCTAGCTATCCCGAACCACTTTCTGCTCCTTCCTCACCTCTGGACCAATAAATACAACGTTTATTCTGCTTAGAAAGCCTATTGTCCTCTTTCTACCAAATGTCTCCCTACCCTAGCTCCCCCCTACCTAGCTAACTCCTACTTGTCATTTAAGTCTCCCTCAGTCTCCAAACTACAGAGTGTCCCAAAGGTCGCCAATAAAGTTACCACACATAGGGAAAATAGAAAATTTAATTGTACAAAATATTCATTATAAAATTTTTACAAAATGTTTACAGGTATTCTCCACACATTGGCCACCTCTTTGTAAAATTTTTGTAAATAAAAGTGTATTTAGCTACAATGTCCCATTTTCCCCATGTATGGCAGCTTTAGGGGCAACTTTTGGGACACCCTGTAGGTTGGGTTAAGTTCCTCTACTAACTACACACTTCCAAAGCACCTTGTACACAGTCCATCAAAGCACTCAGCGTATTCCATTGTAACTACTTTTTTTTTCTTTTTTTGAGACAGAGTCTCGCTCTCTTGCCTGAACTAGAGTGCAGTGGTCATCATAGTTCACTGCAACCTGAAACTCCTGGACTCAAGTCATCCTCTGACCTTAGCCTCCCAAGTAGCTGGGACTACAGGCATACACCATAATGCCCGGGTAGTTTTCACATTGTTTAGTAGAGACAGTGTCTCACTTTTGCTCAAACTGGTCTCAAACTACTGAGCTCAGGCTATTTACCCACCTTGGCCTTCCAGGGTGCTAAGGTAGGATTACAGGCATGAGCCACCATACTGGACCAAATTTTCATTTTTATGTTTTTTTGTAGAGATAGCGTCTCGCTCTTGCTCAGGTTAGTCTTGAACTCCTGGCCTTGAGCAATCTTCCCACTTTGGCCTCCCAAAGTGCTAGAATTACAGGCATGAGCCGTTGCTCCCGGCCCATTGTAACTACTTTGTAAGTTGTCTATATTCGCATTAGACTATATATTCTTTGAAAGCCATCTTTGAGATCATTTTGTATCCTTAGTGCCTAGCACTACTGAATTATCCAAAATAGATATTTGATTATAGCCTGCTTTGTGCCCAGCATTGTGGTAATCTGAAAATTTATCTTGCCATCCAAACTGCTTCTCTTTTTTTTAGTATTGCCTGTTTCTGTTAATGGTGCTATCATTACTCCTAGGCACATAACTCAGAATTTGTCATGAACTCATTTCTCTTGTTAAGGCAAATTATTTATTTTATTAAATTCTGTATACTTCTTTGGATAGGTAATACACTGACAAGACTCAAAATTCAAAAGATACCAAAAGAAATAGTAAAAGTCTCCCTTTCTGCCCAGCCATGGAGTTCGCCTCCCAAGAGCAACAAATCCCAAGAAGCAACAAATTTTATCAGTTTCTTATGCAGAGATTTTTCTTGTATGCAAACAAGTACACTTTTACAAATGGCAGCATATTAAATGCAGTGTTCTGTACCTTGTTTTTTTTATTTTTGAGTCAGAGTCTCACTCTGTCACCTTTGGTAGAGTGCTGTGGCATCACAGCTCACAGGAACCTCAAACTCTTGGGCTTAAGCAATTCTCTTGCCTCAGCCTCCCAAGTAGCTGGGACTACAGGCGCCTGCCACAATGCCCAGCTATTTTTTTTTTTTCTTGTAATTGTCATTGTTATTTGGTAGGCCCAGGCTGGGTTTGAACCTGCCAGCTCCAGTGTATGTGGCTGGTGCCATAGCCGCTGAGCTATAGACGCCGAGCTCTTGTTTTTTTTCTTAACAATAGATCATGGTGATCACTCCATATTGATATCTAAATAGCTGCCTCATTTATTTTGGTGTTCCATGGTTTTACATGTACTATAATTTTTTTTTAACCTGATCCCTAGGGAGGGACATTTAGGTTGTTTCCAGACTTTTGCTATCACAGTGTTCTTGTACATAAATCAAACTTTCAGTTAAATCCAGTAGATTCTCTAGCCCAGTATCTCTCTTTAGTTTATCTCTTCCCTCCATCTACACCATTACTATTCCAAATCAAGTCCTCATGACTTTTCTTTTCTTGTTGGTTATCTTCATTGAGATATAATTCACATACCATACACAAAGCCAATTAAAGTGTAAGATCAAGGGTTTATTTGATTTTAACATTTTTCTTTTTTTTTTTAGGTAGTGTCTTATTATGTCACCCAGGCTGGCCTTGAACTCCTGGGCTCAAGCAATCTTCCCGCCTCAGTAGGTTCATGCCACTGTGTCCAGCTAAACTGCAATGATGATCCCTTATCTCAAATGCTTAGAGACAGAAGTGTTTTAGATTTTGGATTTTTTTCAGATTTTGAAATATTCGCATATACACGCGAGATATTTTTGGGATGGGACCCAAGTCTAAAGGTGAAATTTATTTATGTTTCATATATACTTTATACATACAATGTGAAGGTCATTTTATACAAGTACAACATTTTAACTATTTTTGGGCATGAAACACAAAGTTTTAACTGTGACCCATCACATGAAGTCAGGTATGGAATTTTTCACTTGTGGTGTCATGTCGGCTCTCAAAAAGTTGCAGACTTTGGAGCATTTCAGATTTCAGATTCTTGGGTTAGGCAAGCTCAACTTGCCATTAAAAGAGTTTTTCAGGTACCACCGTAATGAATTTTAGAACATTTTCATCATCCCCCAAATTCATATCTTTAAACTGTCACCCCCAACCTTAGGAAACTATTAATCTACTTTCTGTCATTATAGACTTGCCTATTCCAAATATTTTACATAAATGAATCATACACTACATGGCCGTTTGTTTCTGGTGTCTTTTAATTGTCACGGTATATTCAAAGTTCATCCATGTTACAGCAAGTACCAATACTTCATTCATATGGCTGAAAATATTTTGTTATATGAATAAATCACATTTGTTTATTCATTCATTGGTTGAATGCTTCTACCTTTTTTTTTTTTGAATAATGCTGGTATGCACATTAGTGTACAAATTTTTGTGTGGACATATATTTTCAGTTCTTTTGGGCATACACCTTGGAGTGGAACTTCTGGTTCAAATGGTAACTCTAGTTTAAATTTTCTTTCCTTCTTTTTTTTTTTTTTGAGACAGTTTCAAGCCATTGCCCTGGGTAGAGTGCTGTGGTGTCCAAACTCACAGCAACCTCCAACTTTTGGGTTCAAGCAATTCTCTTGCCTTAGGTTTTCTATTTTTAATAGAGATGGGGGCCTCGCTTTTACTCAGGCTGGTCTAGAACTTGTGAGCTCAAGCAATCTGCCCACCTCAGACTCCCAGAGTGCTAGGATTACAGGAGTGAGCCACTGCATCCAGCCTCAAGTTTAACTTTTGAAGAAATGGTCAAAAGTTTTCCAAAATGGTTACACTATTTTGCATTTCCACCAAGAATGAATGAATGCTGCAATTTCCCACATCCTTACCAACACTTCTGTTGTCAGACTTTTTGATTATACCCATCCTAGTGTGTACAAGTAGAATCTCACTGTGGATTTGATTTTCATTTCCTTGATGACTAATAATGTTGAATATTTTTCATGTGTTTATTGAGTATTCATATATCTGTAGAGAAAGATCTATTCAGATTCTTTGTCCATTTTAAAATTGAGTCATCTTTTTTCTTTTTTTTTTTTGAGACAGAGCCTCAAGCTGTCGCCCTGGATAGAGTGCAGTGACATCACAGCTCACAGCAACCTCCAATTCCTGGGCTCAAGCGAGTCTCTTGCCTCCGCCTCCCAAGCAGCTGGGACTACAGGCGCCAGCCACAATGCCCGGCCATTTTTTGGTTGCAGCCGTCATTGTTGTTTGGCAAGTCTGGGCTGGATTCGAACCCGCCAGCTCAGGTGTACGTGGCTGGCGCCCTAGCCCGTTGAGCCACAGGCTCCGAGCCAAGTCATCTTTTTTCTTATAGACTTTATTTCTTTCTTTCCAATCTGATGCCTTCTATTTCACTTTCTTGCTTAATTGCCCTAGTTAGAACTGCCAGTATAATGTTGAATAGAAGTGGTGAGAACGGACATCCTTGTCTTGCTCCTGATCTTAGGGAAAAGACATTTAGTCTTTGGCTATTGAGGAAATTCCCTTTTATTCTTAGTTTGTTGAGTGCTTTTATCATGAAGTAGTGCTGAATTTTGTCCAATGCTTTTTTTTTTTTTTTTTGAGACAGAGTCTTACTATGTTGCCCTTGGTAGAGTGCCATGTGTGATATCACAGCTCACAGCAACCTCAAACTCTTGGGCTTAAGCGATTCTCTTGCCTCAGCCTCCCAAGTAGCTGAGACTACAGGCGCCTGCCACAACACCTGGCTATTTTTTTGGTTGCTGTTGTCATTGTCATTTGGTAGACCCAGTCTGGATTCCAACCCGCCAGCTCCAGTATATGTGGCTGGCGCCCTAGCCACTGAGCTACAGGTGCCGAGCCATCTAATGTTTTTTTTTTTTTTTTTTTGCATCAATTGAGATGATCATAGGGCTTCTGTCCTCTCTTCTATTGATGTGATTTATTACATTGATTTATTTCATATGTTACACCAACTTTGCATTCCTGGGATGAATCCCACTTGGTCATAGTG
>CAUYRH010054973.1:0-22261 GCA_963574655.1 Perodicticus potto | reverse complement strand
GGTCCCGGCATCCAGCACAAAAGCCAGAACCCCCGCCCTGGCCCTGCATCCTTCAGAACATCCAGACCCCCGCCCCGGGCCCAGCATCCTGCAGAGCATCCAGACCCCAGCACTGGGCCCAGCAGCCTTCAGAACATCCAGACCCGCGCCCAGGGCCCTGTAACCAGCAGAGCATCCAGACCCGAGCCCGGGGTCCAGCAGCCTTCAGAGCATCCAGACCTCAGCCCGGGGCCCTATAACCGGCAGAGCACCCCGACCCTAGCCCAGGGCCCAGCAGCCTTCAGAACATCCAGACCCCAGCCCAGGGCCCTGTAACCTGCAGAGCACCCAGACCCCAGCCCAGGGCCCAGCAGCCTTCAGAACATCCAGACCCCAGCCCGGGGCCCTGTAACCTGCAGAGCATCCAGACCCCAGCCCGGGGCTCTGTAACCTGCAGAGCACCCAGACCCCAGCCCGGGGCCCAGCAGCCTTCAGAACATCCAGACCCCTCTACCCCACCCCCTTCTCTCTGCCTCCTTATCTGCCTTTTACTTCTCCATCCCACCTGGGGCATAAGGCACAAAGCTCAAATAAAGGTGGCTTTTCTTTGGGGTGACAGCCTGGGCCAGGAAAGAGGTCAGAGGTGCAGGCTGAAGGGAAGCTTGGGAATTATCTGTGAATTTCAAATACCCATGTTCTTGCCTGAGGCTAAGTGAGGCGGGTTTTTTTTCCTGCTTTTGCATTTACCATGGTGACAAACCTTTCCCCGGGACAATTACTTACCCCTGTCTGCATGGCTGGAGGAAAAGTTGTCTGAAGAGAAAGCTGTGACTGCTAGACTCCGAAAATTCCCTGTTGGTTGGTTTTAATCTATAGTAGAAAACCTCCACATTATTCTGCCATCCTGGGATGTGACAGGTATTAATAACCCTATTAGCTACAATCCCATCCGGCGCTATTTACACGGGCCGTGCCTGAGTCGCAGCAGCCACTCAGTTGCAAAGAGACTGTGGACGTTCAAAGCTAACAAGACTCCGGCTCCTGTTTTTCTCCTCGGAGCCCAGAGTGTTGACAAATTAGGTTTTCCGAAGGAGATTCCCCATCCCCACGTGCCAATACTGCGTATGGACCCGGGCCAAATAGCTTTGCAGTTGTAAGGTGATTTCATAACTTTGAGGAGGCACCCGTGCCTTTCTCCTGCTGCTTCCTCTGCCTGAAGAGCTTCGTCCTCCCTGCACTGCCCCCCTTCTCTCGCATCTGCAAAGCCTTTGTATCCTTCAAGCCCTGGTTCAAAGTCACCTCTTTCTTGAAATCTCCCCTGAGACCCTCAGCTAAAAGTAAACCTCTCCCTGCACACTGACAGCACTTTATCTGAAGCGCATTGATGACACTGTGATGGTTAATTTTATGTGTCAGATTGACAGGGTGAAGACGTGACCAGGCAGCTGGTGAAAAAATATTTCCTGGTGTGCCCATGAGTGTGTTCCCAGGAGAGAGAAGCATTTATGTGGGTGGGCTGAGTAAAGCCGATCACCCTCGCTGGTGTGAGCAGACGTCCTCCCATCCTTTAAGGGCCCAAGTAGAACAGAAAGTCAGAGGAATAGTTAATTAGCTGCATCTCCTTTAGCTAGAACACCCATCCTCACCTGCCATTGGTCATCAGAGCTCCAGTGTTCAGGCCTTTGGATGCCGGACTTAGACTCGTGGTCTGCCCTGGTTCTTAGGACTTTACACTTGAACTGAGTTGCACCACTGGTTCGCCACCCCACTTGCCCATGGCAGATCATAGGACTCGCTAGTTTCCATAATTGAGACAGCTCCTAAAATAAACATCCTCTTAGTTTTGTTTTTTTTTTCTATTTATGTCTTACTGGTTCTGCTTCTCTGGAGAACACCAACTGCTACAGACATCACTTTCTGCTCTATGTTGTCTTCCCAGGTGGTAAGAGGAACTTGGGGGCATTTCGACTGCCTTGTATCTGCATCCTGCTTTACCCATTGAATGCAGTTGATCCATGCCTACTGCATGAAGGAACATGGGCAAGGCAGGTAGGAGTCAACCCCGGGTAAGTGCAAAGCTTCCTCAGCGCCCCCACAGCCCTGATGAGCTTGGGAACGTGATCAACTAGGGGCTCATTCAGTATAACACTGTACCTGACTCTACCACTGGTCGTGAGCACAAAGAAAGGGAAGAGAAAGTGAGGAGTGGCTCAGAGAAAGGGAAGAGAAAGTGAAACTGGCCAGGGCTGACGATGGACACAGAGCTTTAGAAGGATGAGGCTATAAAATAATCTGGACCATTAGCAAGAATGAGACTGGAAAGGCAGAGTATGTATGTCAGGTCAACAGAGAAGGCCAAAGAAGACTAGGATGAGACTTTCAGACTTGGAGGACTGGGAGGACGGGAAAGAGAGGTGGGCAAATGGATAGCACTGATTTTTACAAAGATGTTCACTAACCCACATGGTGCCTTTGTGGGAATTAGAAAATAGAGTCCTTTACTCAGGGTGCCACAGCTCCAGGTCAGATTGCACAGAATGATGCAGGCTGGATTCTAACCCTTATTACCCCTCCTCAGCTGGACACTTGTATCAGTTAGCTATGGCCACAAAGTGCTGGTAACAGATGGTAACTCACTTATATTTTGCTGGTCCGATATTCAATTGAGGGTTGGCTGAGCTCACTGGCGTGGCAGGGTAAGATGGGAGATTTAGACAGGGCTCATCTGGGCCAGTCCACCTCTGTCCCATATATCTCTCCTCTCCTTCCTTGCTGGATCTGATCTGTGCCCATTTTAGTCAAGACAATGGCTAAGATGCCGAGAGCAAGACCACATGCTTTGGGATCCTTTAAATGTTCTGCTGGCCAGAGCAAAATCCATAGCCAAGTCCAAAGTCAATGAGCAGGGAAGACAATTTGCCTCCTTGAAGAGAGGGATGCAGAGTCCGAGGTGAAGAGGTGATGAATTGGGACCACTAGTGCTTGCGGACACCTGTGTACAAGGGCACACGAGGCCTGACCTCAGAGTGCAGTCCTGCCCGGCACGGAGGTTCTTTCTGAGCTCTGACTCTCCTGACTCACATGGAACCTTTGTATCCCTCCCGTTCTCTGTCTGTCCCAAACCTGTCACCTTCACCACTTAGGATGTGATGCACACTTCTGTCTTTCTGCTTTCAATTTTTGTCTCTTCAGACCAATATCCTGCCCTTCTCTCCTGCAAATCGTCCTCTGCCTGCTTCTAGGTACAGCTCCACCACTTTCAATCCCACCCCTACCAGCCTTTCTCCCAAATCAAGTGACACCAGGACATAATGTGGTGTAAAAATGTGTAGGAGGAGTGAAGAACTAGAAAAGTGGGGGTGATAAGGAGTGGAGGGAAAAATGCGTTTTTCAGGGCACATGAGTTTGAAGACTTGGTCCTTCCTCCAGGTGTACGAAGGCAGATGTTTGAGCTGACTTGGGTCACTTTCCAAGTCATCTCCAAAATATCCACTGACTGTATGTCTCAGATGTTCATACACAGGGTGTCTGCAAGTTCTCCTTGACACCCCTCTTCAAGGCCCAGTGTCTTGGAAATCCGTTCTGATTTTGCTCAGCATTATTGCTGTTTTTGTTGGCCAGGTGCTTTTTTTTTTTTAATGTTTAAACCAGTCAATTTTTCCTTTATCCAGAAGAAGACATGCACTCCCTGAGTGTGTGTGATATACCCATTAGGGAGAGAAATGGAGACCTGTTCTTTCTGCAAATGCTTCTATTGTGAAGCAAAGAATCCAAACATTTAATCCTTGACGCCCGGACCCCACTTTATCGCAGACACTTATTTGGAGCACTTACATTCTCTCCATACACACAATTCCTTCTTGATGGAAACACTTGTACGTTTTCTCAGTGGACACTTTGGGGAATCAGGCCCTTCACGCTGCTTTTTGGGTTATTACACTGTCACATTTTACCACTTTGCAGAAAGAACGGATTAAGCAAAATAGAGTTCTTAGGAGCCAGGATTGCTATTGTTAGAGAAACAATACTCGGGAAATAATTCCCCCCAATTTCGTCTTCATTTTTTCTCTCCTGTGCAAAGAGAGGAACAATTTATTAACAGGAGGCTGATGATGTTACTACTGCTCATGGGCAATGGAGGTGTATGGGGTCCACAGTGTGTTTCGTTTCAGCGGCTTAGAAGGCAAGAGACTTTGGGAGCTGGAAAAAAAAAAAAAAGAATTCCCAGGAGGGAGGGTTGCTAAGGAAAAAAGCCTCATTTGAATTTCACAAAGCTTTTGAAAATAGTGCTGGTGGTGCCCTTCTGTTTGTGTGCAGACCTTTATTGTTTCAACTGCTGTCAGCTGGTGGCGGAAGGAGGCTGGGGTGAGGGAAGGGGCAGCCTCATGATTCTGTTGCCTCCGCCCAGTGCCCGTAGCCCTGCTGACCCGAAGGGCCTCAAGTGATGTTTATAGCAAATATCTTAGAATCCACCGCTTTCACTGCTGCCCTCGCTGTTTGCTACCTTGGAGGGTCTGGCTCCTGACTTTGGTTTTGCTTTGTTTCCAACCACAAGCTTGTTCTTGGACTGAGTGGTAGATCTTGGATTTCTGTGTTGACAGTTGTTTCCTGAATGGGGATCATACTCGTACCTCGGGCTCATCATGTTTTTGGCCTCTCTGGATCAGCCCACCCTAACCTACTCTGAGCCTAGGATTGCTCCTTGGCTGTCCTTTAGCATGACTGGCTCCAGCCCCATTCTGGGGGGGGGGGCAGTAACAAATGCTTGGTCAACATGATTAGGTGATGTGACTTCTGAGGGGCCCAGTAAGTCAGAAGAGACTTGCATCGTAGACTGTAGAAAATTGTTGAGTTGAAAATGCACTAAACCACAGGTAAGAATTTTAAGAGGTGAGACAGATTCCAAAAACTGCATTTCTAAGGTATGTACTGCCTTGAATCAGTACTAGAGCCATCTCATTAAAGTTAAACAAGGACATGGAAGGCATTTGGATGGTAACTTTGGTCAGACTGAAGATCTTGCGCCAGAAGATGCCAGAAATAGGTGCACCCAGGGTCTGTAGGTAGCCTGAGGCTCACAATACATTCTAGCATAATGCAGCCCTGCCAAACAGACACATTAGGCAGGAACTTTACCCAGCTCCATAGGAGGGGCCCGTGTAACTCTATTAATGAAGCAAAAGATATTGGAATCCAATTGTTGATGGATCATCACATGCCGGGAAAACTCTCAGCTGCATTGACTGGGCGAGCAGGGGGTATCGTTTTGAACTTCTGGAGTTAATGAACTATGGCCTGAAATTTACAACCTGGTCGTGAGTGTTATGGATTTAACTCCAGAGCACAACTCCGGGGAGTTGGCACACTCCTCTCGCCTGCACGAAGGCCAGAGGCCCTCCCAGGTTTGGCTTCTGTATTCTCCCATGTCTCTGCAGCCCATTAAAGGTAGCCAAGACGCTGCTGCTTCACAGGGCCCCCTTGCTGCTTGTTGGTAAGAGACATTTGCTTCTTAGCACTGTTGCAGCTATTGCAGCACAGAACAAATAACCAAAAAGATCAGCAAAAGCTAGGGTTCTACTTGTTTTGATTGCCTTGAAAGAATTTAGAAAATCAGCAACTACATAGGTTAAGTGGGGAAATGGGTATTCTTTCAAGGTTCTAGTTTAGAACACATCAAGGTAATTGTTTTTTTCTGTCTGGACACATTCACTTAATAGGTTCAGTCCACAAAGAGGTTTTGAGTTCTAGGAGGGGAAAGAGCAAATAGGAGCTTTTGAAGGTTACTCCCTAATCTTGTTTGGAACCAGTTATGTACAAGGTATGACAATTAAGTTTGTGAATTTGCCATTGTGCACTTACATTAGCAGCACTGTACAAACAACTCAGTAAGGTTTCACAACCTTGGGGTATCAGTGTCTCACAGCTGAGTTCATGTTGATGTGTGGCAGTGTATCACTGAGCGATATTCATTATTGTTGAGTGTTTTTGTGTGCCATTGCAAGAATGTCAGAGTTTGATTCAGAGCAATGAAAAAACATTAAATTTCTTATTAAACTTGGCAAGAGTGGGAGTAAAATCAAGGACATGGGGATAATGACATGAAGAAAATGGCAGTGTACAAATGGCTTAAAAGCTTTTCTGAGGAGAAAGTGTCACTAATGAAGAGAGGTCAGGGAAGGGACTGATAAGCAGAACTGACAAAAATATTGTAAAAATTCATCAAGTTGTGTGTCAAAATTGTTGGCTGATTGTGAGAAGCATAGCAAACCAAGTAAACCTTGATAGAGAAACAGGAAAAATCTAAACTAAAAATCATGTCCAACAACTCATGGCCCTTGCATCACAACAATGCACCAGCTCACACGGCACCATTGGTGAGGGAGTTTTTGGTCAGTAAACAAATAACCGTATTGGAACACCCTTCTTGCTCACTGATCTGGCACCCAGTGACTTTTTTCTTTACCTGAAGATAAAGGAAATATTGAAAGGAAGACCTTTTGATGATATTCAGGACATAAAGGGTAAACAATGACAGATTTTGTGGCCATTCCAGAGAAAAAGTTCCAAAATTGCTTTAAAGGGGGGACTAGGTGCAGGTGTCAGTGTATAGCTTCTCAAAGGAAGTACTTCAAAAGTGACCATAGTGCTATCCAGCAATGAGCTATGTAGCACTTTTTAAGGATGGGTTCACAAATGTAATTGTCAGACCTCATATACAGTATCCAAATTGCATCTATTCTAAAAAAACAAAAAAACTACGAGAGACATACATATAAAAACAATATAAAAGTAATAAATAATTACTGTATATAAATAGTAAGTTGTAAAAACACTTCACTTGAAAGTCACAGTAAAGACTTTGGCTTCTATTATGAGTGAAATAGGAGTTATGCTTTCATGCCTTTCCTTTCAGGCTTGTTTCCATTTGCCTTCACTGTAACTCCAAGAGCTGTCAATAGTTGCTGCTTTTGATTCCTAATTTGCCATTGGTCTTGGCTTCCTTCCCACCTTGCTACTAAATTTATTCCTTTGAAAGTAGCCAGTGCTCTTTGACTCACCAAATCCAGTGGTTTCACTGGGCCCTCAAGTTGCTCCATTTTCTTGGTAATGTTCAACACGACTGCTCATTCCATCTTCACATTTTCTTTATGCTGCATTTTTACAGTAACATCGTGTCTTGAGTCTTGTCCTGGCTCGTCGGCCATTTCTTGGCCTCATTTGTTGATTCTTCTTCTCCTTGTCTCGTAACTGTTCATGTCAAAAAAGTGAAAACTCAGACCTTAATTTCTTGTTGCATTCTGCCTTCTGTCTCTCTGTTCTGTTTCATCACTTTTATTTTTATTTTCTTTTTAAATTTCAGATTGATATGAGTGTACAAATTTTTAGGTTGCATTGTTCTCACTTCCAAGGTAAAGTTCAAGTTGTAGTTGAGTCCTTCACCCAGGGGATGTGCTGAACACCCTCACATTGTGCACATTAGGTGAGATCCCGACAGTTGCCCTCCCTCCTCCTGCCGGTCGCCTCTCCCCCTCCTTTGTTTCATCACTTTTAAAGCTGCAAGTACGATTTCTAAAACGTGACTACTGATTCTGTATTTGACCTTTCTCTCTGACGCTTCATTCATTTGGTAAACATCTATTGAGCACCTAGAGAAGTACCAGCTATTTTTTCAAGTACTGGTAATGGAGGGTTTACTGTATGCCAGCCTTGTTCTAGGTTATGTGTGTGTGTGTATGTGTGTGGTTGTGTGTGTCCATATGTGTATGTGTGTGTCTCAATGCATTTTTCAGGTATTGGTAATAGAGTGTTTACTGTATGCCAGCATTGTTCTAGGTTATATGTGTGTGTGTGTGTGTGTGTGTGTGTGTGTATGAATGTGTCTTAATGTATTTTAGATATTACAACAACCTCATTTTAAAGTCTAGGTTGCACATGATCACACAGCTAGTGCTCACGATCACACAGCTAGTGCTCAGTGACCTGGAGCCCAGGTCATTTGGCTCTAGAGGTTGTGCTATTGACGCTTGTACTACTTCATGCCCCCATATGGTATGTTAGATGGTCATGAGTGCTATTCAGAAAACAAAGCAGGAGAGATGTTGGGGTGTGTACATTTATAAGGCTGCAATTTTTAGATAGTGGCAAGAAAGAACCCATGAGAAGGTGACATTTGAGACCTGAGGGAGGTAAGGGAGAACCTTGAGGGCTCCTAGATGAGCACATCCCTGCCTCTCCCCAGAGAAGATGGTGGGGTAAGCAGCAGGGAAGGAGTGGGGGTTGGGGGAACCCATGGGCCAGGTCATTCAGGGCCTTGCAGGTCATAGCAAAGACTCTGGCTTCCACCAACGGAGTTATATTTTGAGGGGGGGAAGATAGAGCCAGCTAGGGATGTCCTGCAGGGATGCAGGTGTCTTTGAGTTGGAGACAGCAGGAAAAGGCCTGTTTGGATTCTTGGTCTATATTGAAGGTCAGATCAGCTATGGTGTGAGAGAGAAGGTGCAATACAAATTGAAAAATTTTTGACCTGAGTAACTGGAATTTGCCATAACCTGAAATGGGAATGATTGTGAGAAGAGGAGATTTAGGAAGGTAATATAAGCAATTCTATTCTGAATGTGTTTGAGGTGTTTTTTAGATATAGACAGGAGTAACAAGCAAGCATTTGTATATACTAGTCAGAAGTTCAGGGAGGAATCTCGGCCTAGAGATATAAATTATTTTAGACACACTTGTCCATGAATGCTCTATAGAAACCCAGAAGAATATTTCTTTTTATTTTTTATTGTTGGAGATTCATC
Organism: Perodicticus potto; assembly: GCA_963574655.1. NCBI lineage: Eukaryota > Metazoa > Chordata > Mammalia > Primates > Lorisidae > Perodicticus > Perodicticus potto. Next base: position 13,484 of record CAUYRH010054973.1, on the reverse strand, counting down.
GAGGGTACAGAGAACTTGGTTACACTGATTGCGTTTGTTAGGTAATGTCTCTTTTATAATTGTGTCCCGCCTCCAAGAGGTGTGTCACACATGCTGTGAGGCCCCACCTCCTCCCTGCTTCCCTCTCTCCACTTCCCCATTCTCCCATCCCCCACTATGTACTAGCTCATCAATATCAGAAATGCGTACCTTGGATTTTTGTTTCTCCATTCTTGTGATGCTTTACTAAGAAGAATGTGTTTCCACTCCATCCATGTTAATACAAAAGACACAAAGTCTCCATCTTTTTTAATTGCTGAATAGTATTCCATGGTATATGTATATATATATATATATACACAACAGCTTGTTAATCCTTTCCTGGACTGGTGGGCATTTAGGTTGTTTCCACATTTTGGTGATTGTAAATTGAACTGCAATAAACAGTCTAGTGCAAATGTCCGTATGGTAAAAGGATTTTTTTTCTTTTGGGTAGATGCCCAGTAATGGGATTGCAAGATCAAAAGGAAGGTCTAGTTTGAATATTCTGATTCTTCCCTGCTTCCTCCTACTCATCTTCCTTAATATTTGAGTATTTGTTTTATGCCGGGCTCTGTCTCCAGCTTTTTTCATGCTTTAACACATTTAATCCTGAAATCAACTCTGTGCTGTAGGGGCTATTGTTTTTCCCATTTAACAGATAAGGAAACTGAGGCATACTTACTCCATACTATCATCAGACCTCCAAAAAAAAAGGGAGGTAGCTTATGAAAAGATACATGGATAAAAAATCCTTTAAGCTTTTAATACAAGGGTAACATAGTTGGGGTCAAATAATAAAGGAGGGGTATAATTGTGGCAGAATATTTCCACTAAGTATAACAAGTCTTCTTACAGAAAAAACATAGCCTTGAGCTTCTTGGCAGCAGAAATAAAAAGGCAAACAGCATGAACATCAGTTCATCAGGAGGGATGAATTTTTCTTAAGTGCCTAGTTATTTAGTTTTTAAAATAACTTCTCCTGGGGGAGTAAAGTATATTCTTAGAGGGATTCTTGGGGCAAAATAAGTTATAGAAAAGACTGAAATTGGTTAGATTAATCTCTTTTTTTGTTCCCCATGTTAGTCAGTAATCATTTATTAAGCAATTAAATATGCATGACTATATCTAACTGTGCTAATACTGTGAAATATAAAGATGCACTGAACACGGCCTTGGATTCAAGTGTCACATGATGTAACTTAAAGATAACGTGTAGGCACCCAAAGTGGCCAACGATGAAGCAACATCTGCCGAATGTGCCAAGTTGTGTTTTCATAGAAAGAATTTTATTCTGGCACTTAGGAAACCTGAGTTTTGAGCCAGACTTCCAGACTTCAAGTCCAGGCCCCATGCCCAGCTGGTGGTGCCTGGGCTGGTGGTCCCTGAGTAAGCTGCTTCATCTCAAAAAAATAGGGATGATATTAATGGACTCTGTTTCAAAGGGTTATTGTAGGATTAAATGGGTTAATAAAAACCTAGGAAGTACAAGCACTATGGAAGTATTAACTGTGGTCATGTTATATTGTGGTATGTTACTTATTTATTTATTTGAGACAAGTTTTACCCTGTTGCCCAGACCTGGAGTTCAGCGGTCCAATCCTAACTCACCGTAACCTCCAAACTCCTGGGCTCAAGTGATCCTCCTGCCTTAGCCTCCTGAGTAGCTGGGACTACGGGCCTGGACCACAACACCTGACTAATTAAAACTTTTTTGTAGTGTTGGGGTCTTGCTATATTACCCAGACTGGTCTTGAACTCCTGACCTCATATTGGTCTTAAACTCCTGATCCACCTGCCTCAGCTTTCCAAAGTGCTGGGATTATAGGCATGAGCCACTGAGGCTATGGCTACTTTACATTGCAGGGGTGAATACACTGGTTGCAAAAGTAATTACATTTCTCAGCAGAGGAGATAGATCCCAGAAGAGCTTTACGGTGGTGATAAGATTTGAGTTAGCTTTGAAGGCCCTCTAAGTGTAGACTCAGAATCTCCTGGACCTTAGGACGGACTTGGTATCACCAAAGTGACCAGCACCCAACTCATCTAGCTGGGTCTTCTGGTAGCAGTTTCTGGAAGGTGATGGATGTGGAAGTGATCTTGTTAAATGCAGCTAAGTGGAGGAGGCACCGTTTTAGAGCTGGTTGTTTTAGCACTGGGGTGCATCATGTGAAGGTACAGAGCGATGACAGGGAAACAGGTACTTTGGCTGAAACCAGCTCCAATTCCATCCATTTCATGCCTAAAGTACAGGCAACAGAAAAATCCACGAGTCACTTTGGAGTTGCCCAAAGCTCCAAAGTCCCAGTGCCAGCACCTCCTGTGTTCTCAGGCCTTAACTGTAAGAGGGTCCTCACCAGTCCATCTTGAAGGGCTTTGGCCTTGGCCCCCAGGAGAGTAAGAGCCACGTTCATATTCATCTGAAAGGCAGAGCCATGGGCACAATCTAGCCAGTTATTTTGTTCATACTCAAAGGATATATCACAAAGGGAATCTTTTTTGGTTGTTTTTAGAGACAAGGTCTTACTGTGGTCTTGCCCAGGCTGGAGTGCTGTAGCTGTTCGTAGCCATGATCATAGCTCACTGCAGCCATGAACTCTTGGGCCCAGGTGATTCTAAAGCAGAACTTTCAAGTGCTGCAGCTCAATATGGGAAGCACAGGATTGGGGAGAAAAGCCGAGATAAGGAGGTGGGAGGGAGAGAGTTTGTCAGGGGAAGTGGGCTTGTAATAGCATTTTCTGGAATCTAAACATTATTGAGACAGAAACTTCTGTCCTTTCTCATAAAATGAACCTGAACAACTATATAAAGAGTGGCTAGCAATGTCGCCTTTGATGAGGTCTGTTGGTGAGGGGCCAGCTTGCTTTTTGTCATGCCCTGAACTCCCATAGGACATGTACCCTGGTGAGGTGGTGGACATTGTACTCAGGAATATCCGGCTCTGCTCTGATTCTCCGGAGTGGGGACCGTGTCTGCGGCTCGTTGGAGACAGCTGCTCAGGCGGGTCCAGGAAATGGGGAACATACGGATAGCAGCGACAGACGGAGATGCTTTCCTGAACAGGGGACCTTCTGGAGTCTATAGCTGCAGCTGCAAGCACAATTAGGGGCGAACATGACCTTGCAAATAAGTGCTGAGGACACATCAGACCTCCAAAGAGCCGGGTCACCCGAACCCTGGAGGAACCACAGAAGGGAGCCAAGAAAAGGCAAGTGAGATTTTCCTGCTCTTTTTCCTGGAGTAATGTTGCCTTCTAGAGGATTCTTCTGGCTATCCTTTCCCTGTCGCTCTTAGCTGGGCATTATATACTGGAGGCTTGGGCAGGGAGAGGAGGATTATGATCAGATCTAGCCCGGTTGGGTTTTGCAAGGGGCAATTTGGGAAAGGTGCCCCTACTCTCCTTCGCACTTGTAGAGTAGCTGAAGGTGGTTCCAGCAGGTTAGATCAGAGCCGCGGGTTGGATGTCGGTGGGAAGACCAGGCCAGGGTGCTCTGTGGCCTAGAGTGGAAAATTCCCTGCACCTAGGAACTAATGTGGGGGAAACACATTATCCAAAGGCCTTGAAGAAGACACAAGCATCGGAATCAGTGTGACAGAGTGCCAGCGCAAAGCCCAAAGGTCAGCGTAGGGATCGTAGGAATTGCAGCATGGAATGGAGCTGAGAGTCAGGAGCCAGAGGGAAGCAGGACCAGGATGGGGTCCACCTGGGATGACCATTGGGAGCCACGAAGGGGGCCTGAGTCCCACTTTATCCCTGGAAGTCACAGCGTGGGTGTGAGCTGGTTTGCAGGCAGCGATGGGGCAGCTATTGACAGCAGCATGTCCTTCGATTGAATTGTACACGCAGGGCCTTGGATAGGTCATGTCTGGCCGCCGAGAATCAAGGCTGTGGAGGCCTGGCCAGCTCCGGGCAGCCCCCTCCCACCCTCCACGGCGCTGAGAGTCAATACCAGTTTTAATTTTATTCATGGCGCTTGTACTTGTTCCATGCTGCAGCCCCTCAATGAATACTAATGGAACTCCAGATTGTTTTAAGTGAAGATCTGAGCAAGACACCTCCTTTCATCTTGTCAAGAGCTGTCATTTCCAACAGAGGTTTTCGGAGTTTCCTTTCTAACAGATTTAATGCAAACTCTTCTCTACACAGCACTGCATATGTATGCTGGGACTGGGCAATGGCAGAGAAGTCCTCCTGGAAAAGAAATCACTCCTGGCCTCCTCTTCCTCCCCCGGGCACTGTCAACAGAGGATTCCTGCAGGAGGACCGAGGGATGGAGAAGGAAGCGGGCAGGGAGGCAGGTCAGAGGGCATCTCTTAGAAGGTGGTGGAAGCTGGGACTCTCTTTCCTTTGCAAGGTTGTTTTGATCATTTGAAATGTCATTTCCATTATTTTCATAGTCATGAGGCCTCTGTGGCTTAGAAGAATGACTTCATGGCCAACTGAACTGCTTCCTTAATTCCTGTCTTGCTTTGTCCCAGTCTGTTTTGCATACAGTTGCGGTACAGTTCTTTCTTTTTTAAGGCATGACTCCACAGCAGCTCAGTTTGCCTTCTCTGACTGACCTTCTAGGCTCCCTTCATTCCAATCTCCCACTTACAGCTTCTGCCTGGCCCTACTTCACCAGCTGCAGGGGCTGAAGTGAGTTTCTTGCCCGTTTAGGCTGGTGTGGGCTTTAAACAGAGAAGAGGCACACCTGCGACTAATGGATTTGCTTTTTCCACCGATGAGCAGTCTGGATTAGGCCTTAAATCCACAGAGTCTGGGCCATCACCAAACTACTGCCTCCCCCAATGTCAGCTGTGGTTGTCCTCAACCCCAAATAGTTTGGAGAGACCACAGCCTACAGTAAAGCTAAGCTCTTTTGATTGATGTAGAGCATCTAGCTCAAAGTCTACTTGGAATCTCAGGGGAGGTAAGTAGAACATAGTATTTTAGAGCTAGGGACAAATGGTTCAATACCAGCTCTCAGATTTCTTTGTCATCTTGGCCCAGTTATTTCATCCAAGTCTCATTTCCTCATCGACAAAACTGGGATGATCATGGCACCTACTTCATAAGTTAGTGGTGATTAACTGAGATGATAGACATGAAGTCTTAGCCGGGAGGGTGGCACACAGTTAAGTAGTCAACGAATGTCGGCTATTATGCTATTACCCCATTTCTCAGTTAGTGTTGACTGAGTCAATAGATGATGTGTGTGCAAGAGGTAGCGTTGGTGGTGATCTGACAGCCCCCTTCCTTTCTTAGCCCACCTCAAGCAAAAAACAAGCAAAGCCTGCAAAAAACAAGTTTTATTTGCTGACCTACCACTGTGCAAGAAGTGTTCTTTCTGGTAAAGGCGCTGCCTCTCCAGTCACCTGCTGGATGCCCTGATCTGCCCAATAGGAGATGCACACTCCCTTGCCTCTTGCCTCCACCTGCTCTTGGTGTAACATCTGCCAAGGCTCTCCCGGGGCGAGCAAGCTGCTCCCCATTGCAAAGCAATGTTCTGCTGTAATGGCCCACAACATTATGGCTCCCGGGGGTTCCAGCAGGGGCCAGGCCAGGGCTGAGTAGGCTGTGAATGCTCAAGGGCAGCGCTAGGTGGCTGCTGGCCAGAGCAGCCCATCTGTGAGGCTGGCTGGAGGGCAGGCGACAGGCTTCTGCAGCCCATTGATATGAAAACACCTTTTTTTTGGTTTTTGTTTTTGAAAACCCAACCCATAGAGAGATGCAAATCTAAATTCTGGGTACAGGGTGTGTGGGGGCCAGGTTGTTGCTGGTAGTTTTGCTGTTATGTTGAGGTGTGGAGGAATGGTTCTAAGTTTCTGTCAAATACGCAGAACCCGGCTTTCTGCAGAAGCAAAATGTGCTCTCTAGAACCCACATGTTTCACACTTTTTTCAGGGTTGGAATTCCTCAGTCTTTGGCCTCTGGAGGACTCACCCTCACTTTCCTGTTGATGCTGAGCCATCTTCCTTCTTTCCCTTTCTGTCGCCTGTTCCAGTCTACAATTAGATAAGGGGTGGCCCCAGATTAATGGTTACTTTTGTGAAATGGCATTCCCTCCACCTCACATCATGTCCTTTTCTCTAATACCACAACTAGTTCATAAGTGCATTTTCTTTTCTTTCTTTTTTGAGACAGAGCCTCAAGCCGTCACCCTGGAGAGAGTGCAGTGGCATCACAGCTCACAGCAACCTCCAGCTCCTGGGCTTAAGCAATGCTCTTGCCTCAGCCTCCCAAGTAGCTGGGACTGCAGGTGCCCACCACAATGCCCGGCTATTTTTTGGTTGTAGTTGTCATTGTTGTTTGGCAGGTCCGGGCTGGATTCGAACCCACCAGCTCTGGCATATGTGGCTGGCGCCTTAGCCGCTTGAGCTACAGGTGCCCAGCCTGCATTCTAATTAAGATAAAACAGTACAGAAGTAAGTGGAGCTAACATGAAAGTCATCTGCCCTCTCCCCACCCTCCCACCTGCCATCTCACTCCTGTCTTCAGAGACCTCATGGTCGACAGAGATAACCACTGTCTATGCCTTGGTGTGCAAACCTCTCTCTATCCTGTCACATCTATATGTTCATATAAGCAAAGCAATTTTTTTTTTGGTGGGGTTTTTGTGTTTGTTTGGTTTTTATTTTTATCAACATTTTATATGCACATAGTTTAGAGAATTAGCTATTTCTCTCGGCTTCTTATGAAAAACTGAAATCCTCCTCCATCCCCCATCCCCATGTCTCTCTTTCCTGAACCAGCCACTCTCCAATCTCGTAGTTGATTCTTTGGTATTTATCTCCATATTGCCAAACACATTTCTCACACTGCTACTTGGGTTTTCATTTCAAGCGTAATCTCTTGACCCTCCACATGGAGATATGAAGATTTGGCTGTCTTTGGCTCTGGTCCCCAGATACCTACCCACATCTGTGTTTTATTTACTTTATAATGACTATTATACACCACGTTATACACTATGCCTACTCTTTCTTTTCCTTATGTTGTTTCCTGGAGCTAATAATTGCCTTGTTTGTCTATTTTTCCCTGTTATTATCAATAATTCCACATGAAATACTTCCTCAGTTGCATAGATTTCCTCTCAGTGTGTTCAGACATTGAGTCAGTATCTGCTGTGGACTGAATGTTTGTGCTGCTTCCCACACCCCCAAATTCCTGTTGAAATCCTAACCCTCAAGGTGAGGGAGAGTATCAGGAGGTGGGGCCTTTGCACAGGGATTAAGTCATGAGGTCCCTAATGAATGTGATAGTGCCATAATAAAAAAGGGAGACCCTAGAGAGCTTTGCCCCCTTTTTTCTGCCACATGAAGTTGGCAGTCAGCAGTCAGGTGAGGACCCTCACCAGAACCCAACCATGCTGGCTCCCTAATCTCTAGTTTCCAGCCTCCAGAACTATAAGCAATAGATTTCTGTTGTTTATAAGCCACCCAGTCCCTGGTACTTAGGCATAGCAGCCCTAAAGGGACCAAGACAGTGCCATCAACTTGAAGAAATCTCTCTGGAGCCTTTGGCCTGCTCCTGTCTGGACTGGTGAATTCGCAGGCCTGTTACATATGCAGATGTCCTCTTGGGCTTTGCCTCCCCCATCATCCTGAACATGCCCTTTGCTTCTCTCTCTAATGAGTGATCCTGTGGGACTCCATGTTTTTTGAATACCATGTCTTCTTATTATTTAATTTGTCTCTTGTCCTAAAAGTGTCCATGCTTTCATTGCTTCTTGAAAGAAGATACATGGAATTAAGCTATTCCCTTAACCATTCATTAAATTTCATTGAGCACTTGTTCAGAATTCTCGGAAGAAAATATTTTGTACATGTTCTACGTGTATGAGACACATCAGTGAACAAAATTCAAGATCCCTGCTTCTGAGAACCTTATATTCTAGCAGAGAAGGTCTGAGGATAAAAATGCACATAATGAATAAATGAATGATGTAGTATATTAGGAAGTGATATGTGTCAAGAAGAAAAGTAGAGAAGAATGAGATCAGACAGGCCTGCCCCTGCCATCTGTGGAGCCTTGGAGAAAGAATTCAAGTCAGGACCCATTTAATTGGCATCCCACTTGACTCATGTTATGTCTAGACCTACAGCTATACAAATTTAAAGGCAATATGAATCCTTTCATATTGCAAAATATTCTGCAGCTAACACTTGCAACCACTGTGACTATGTGCTATGTATGCATCTACCTTGGAACCACAAATTGGAATTCAAAGAGAAGCAAGGAAACAGATGTATAGCAATGCTAGAAAACATTACTTTCTTCTGTAAGAATCTATTGCATTCATGCTATCTGAGGGAAAGGATTTGACAGGTTAATTAATTTGTGTCTTCCTTAAGTGTTTCTGCCGCTCAAATCCTGCCTGCACTCCAAAGCAGTGTCCCTCTTTGAAGTTGACAGTGGCCTAATCTGCAAACCTTTATGGCATTCAGACAAGAATTTCCTTTTATTTCAAGGACATAGAGAAAAGAGATGGAGCGATACATTTGCCTGGAACCTAAATGGTGTTAGTCATGACAGTGGGTGATTATAGTTAGAGATAGTGCTGGGCTACCCTTGAGGGCCAGTTTCTGACTGACAGAAGTATTCAGAAAATTTTCCATACTGTGTATGGGTGTGTGTGTTCATAATAATGTTGGGCCCCATGAACCTAAGGCCCAGGTTAGAGGACCTCTTGCCTGGATATCTGTGGAATATTAGGATTAGGAATGTTATTGTAGAATTAGAGGAAGTCAGGGTAAGCCTTGTCAATGAAAGACTTAATGAAGAAGCAGCAATTAGTCAAAATGTTAATTTGGGGAAGAACATTTCCTATAGAGAAAATAACTAGTACAGAGGCTCTAAAGTATGTTTATAAATATAAATGTCTCTAGTGTAAATTAGCATTTAATTAATCGTTTGTGTATAGCATTCTAGGAAGACTTTCTTTTTTTTCTTTTTACAAATTTTGAAAAAATTGCTCCATTCCCTCTACCTTCTATTATACGTTTTGAAAAATAATATTCTGACCTTGCATCTTTGTCAGTGAACTACTTTGATCTCCCTGGAATGTTGTAGAGTCTTTTCTTTGCCTCCTTACTTACTATATTCTTGATGAGGATCTACTTTCCTCCACTGTGCTATGCATTCAGTGAGGATTCATTCATTTGATCATTGTTTATTCTGCAAAGATTTATTGAGGGCCTACTATGTGCCATGCACTATTCTAAAAACAAAAGCTCCAGCCCTCATAAAGCTTACAGTCCAGTAAAAGGGAAAGGCCCTAACAAAATAAGTAAAACAGAGTGTTAAATGGTGATTAATGCTATAGAGGAAAATGAAATGGAGAAGATGGATAGGGAATTCTTGTGGATGGGGGTTTGAGGGTGGTCTCAATTTTAAATGAGGCGATCAAGAAATGCCACACCAGGAAGCTCCCTCATTTAAGTCCTAAGGCAGCTAAGGAAGGAAGTGATGCTAAGACCTGGAAGAAAAGCATTCTAAGCTCAAATGTAAAGACCTGCAGGACAGAGTATGCCCAATGTGATCCAGGGACAATGAGAGACCAATGTCACTAGAGCAAGGTGAGCAAAGGGGCTGGTAGTAGAGATGACATGTGAGAGGCAAGAGAAGTCGGATCATGTACAGCCTTGAACAAATTTTGTTTTTTTACTTAAAGTGAATGAGAGACATTAAGCTAAATTCTGGTTTTATCTGAAGTTGGGATTTGAAAGTCTTGGGTATCCTTGAAGAAAGCAGTGTTGGTGGAGTTGCAGAGGCAAAGGCCCTGATGAGTGGATTCAGTAGAAAATGAGCAGGAGATATGAGAGCCACAGGAATCAACTCTCTCAAGGTGTTTATAAATAGAAGAAGATAAATGGGATGGTGACTCCAAGGAAGGTGAAGTTAAGCTTATTTATTTATTTTTAAGTTGAAGGAGATAGTAGGAGGTTTTATACTAATTGCAAACTCATCTTCAGTTCTGGAAAATTGTCTTAAATTATTATTTTTATCTTAATGATTTCCTTCATTGTCTCCACTTTTTCCTTATGAAATTCTATCACCGTGGAACCTCTGTATGTTGACCACCTAAGGGATTATAACAAACTGTTCAATATACGGACACGGTCAACATAAAGAACTAGGCCTACTGTGCTGATACATATAAGTGGTGCATGTCCAGTCTATGACAATTATGTCAATTTAAGGAGGTGGTCAATGTAGGAAGGTGGTCAACTTTGGAGGCTCTACTACATTTGAACATTAGATTGATTTTTCTAATTTTCTTGGATTATTCTCCTCCTTTTTCTACCTATCTTTATTGCTCTAATTTCTGGAATATTTTTTCTCCTACTGAGTTTTAACATTTTTCTGTATGCTCCTTTCTCATACCATACTCTTCTTGTTTCATGGATACAATATAGTTGTTTATTTCTCTGAGGATTTTAATCATAGTTTTTGATTAATGTTTGTTCTCTTAAAAGTATTTGCTTTCTGTTTCTTCAGTTATTTCTCTCTCTCTCTCTTTTTTTGTTTAAGTGAAAGTTCACAGCAACCTCAAACTCCTGGGCTCAAGTGATCCTTCTGCCTCAGCTTCCTAACTGGAACTACAGGTGTTTGCCACCACGCCCAGCAAACTATGTTTGTTTTTTTATAATTCCTGTCTTCCACATTAAATGCTTTCTCAAATGGCTCTTAATCCTTGGTTGTCTCCTCACATTTAAGTCTAGGTCATTTAAAAGCTTATGGGGTAGAACTTGTCAACTTCCTGTTAGTGTGACTTACTGGGGAGCCCCCTATTTCACTTTATAAAAGTCTCTTTTTGGGGCTGGTTGTCATAGTGTAGACTCTTCTGATTCCCTGCCTGGTGGGTAAATGTTTGACTACCAGCTTACTGGGAGATAAGTGAAGGAAGAAAGTTGAAAGTCAGCTCTCAAAAGTTTGATGTAAATTTTTATTTAATCTCTGTGTTCAGAGATAGCATTCTTACCTTCAACATGCCTGTTTTATGTTTACCTTTCTCCAGTTTATGGAGAAAGGTCAGATTTATGGCTATTAATAATGGAAAGAGATTCTGCTTTTTGAACAAATTTCCCATAGTCCTCCTCTTTTTAACCTACCTTCAACCTCCACTTGCAAAACTACTAGGGGTTACCAATTTCTGAGCCATGGTGGGATCTGCAGTGTAAACTGAATTGCTTCTTGGCTCTTCTCATCATGGGCTTTCCTCATCAGACTTTTGAGTCAAGGTACTACCTGTCCATCTGTTCTTTTAGCTTTCAATATGTTGTTTTCAGTAATCTTTGTCCTCATAAATTTATTCCAAAAACTAAAATGAAATAAATCTGGAATCTGCAAGAAAGAAAAGCTAAATGTGTATATTATATCTTAAAATCCTTTGTCTTGAGCTGGAAACCCCAAAGCATAGCCTTTAATTTTTTTTTAACGTTTATTTGTTGGAAATGTGAAGACATTGCATTTTCAGTATTAAAATTGTATACTTTTTTATGCTCAAAGTAAGACAAAGTCTTTTAAACTTTTTAAAAAATGTTACAATTTTGTCTTCATTCCTATCTTTAACGTCAGGTACTCAGCCACTTACAATGGAAGTAATTTACACAGCTATAGTTACAGATCAAGTTAAAATATATTTTTTCTTTTACTCATATAGAAGTCTATAAACTTTCTAATTTTTGTGTATCTTCAAGTTTTTATTTTGAAAAATATCAAACTTATAAAAAAATTACAATCATGAAATAGACATCAGTATCCTCTACATTTGAATTTACCAGTTAATATTTTGTGTTCTCTTTCTCTTGATGTCTGTGTCTGTCTCTATGTACACATATATTTTGTATTTCTTAATTATTTGAAAGTAGGTTGAAAATGTCATAACACTTCATCCCCAAATTGTCATCATGATTCTTCTAAGAATAAGACTATTTTCTTGCATAACCACAATACCATTATTACACCCAAGAGATTTAACCCATTTTTAAGTTCTCTCAATTGATCCAAACATTTTTGAAGGCTGCTTGCCCCTTTCCCCAGTGTCAAATCCAATCAAGGATTACTATTTCATTTTAAAGAATCCAAGCTAGCATTTAGTAGAATATCTCATAATCTAAATTTTTATGTTTATTTCTTAATGATTAGATTTACATTATGTTTTCATATATAATGCATTACATATATGTGTGTGTATATATATATATATATATATATATATATACACATACATCTGTATATTTAGCAAGAATTGTACATAGGTGATGCTGTATATTTCTCATGTATCACATCAGTATGATACTGATGAAATAGACATCAGTATCCTCTACATTTGAATTTACTAGTTAATATTTTGGTAAATAAAACATCACATTGTTCCATCATTTGGTAATGCAAAATTTGATCACTTGGATTAGGTAATGTCCTCCAGATCGCTCTATTTTGAAGATAGCTCATTATCTTTATACTTAAGAAGTAAATTGGTGGTGAGGGATAGGTGTTTCTTTGAAGAGTGTGACTATACAACTAATCTTTAACCCAATGGTTGTGACATCCACTGATGATTCTTGCCTGATGCAATTATTATATTCTAATTCTATCATCCTTTCTGCCCTAATTAGATGACTTTTTCCAATCATAAAGAACTTCCTCCTCCCACCATCATCCTACTTTTCTCTCTTGCTATTTGAGTATCACTATTAATTTATGGAGTTTTAAATTTAATATTATAGCTCATTACCTTCATTAGTTATTTTGATGCTCAAATTGTATGACATTTTTCTAATTGGAGCCCTTTCAATTTGGCTCCTGTATCCTTTGGATATATACCCTTCAGTCTTCCTGTTTCTCTTACTTTCAAGCATGTAAAATGTTCTAACCTTACTTTGTAATTTCTCTGTCTTAGATCTGGAACAAGTCATTTCTTTAAGGAGTCCAAGCTTCTTTCAGTGAGGACTGGTATTTAGAAATCAGTACTGAGCATTAAGTTTTGTTACATGCCACTTTTTTGTATGTGAGAAAGGAAAAATAAAAATGTTTCCTATATGTATATGTGTTTGCTTATTTTGCAAAAAGAAACTTGATAAACAAAAAAAAAAAAAAATGAAAATGGTTCCCTATGGGAAGTAAGTGGGAATGGAGTGCAAGGATAACATGAGAGATGGGAGATGAAGCTTCTCTGGGGATATCTTTTAAGTTGCTGTGCTAGGAAACGTAGTATAAAATTCTGAGTTTATGATGATAACGTCAATTGAAATCCAACACCACTCATTTTCAACATTTCATATTAGCTTCTCCCTTCTCTTCAGTGAGAACCTCATAACCCAAAACATCTCTGTATTTACTCATTCACATAGTTACTATATGCAATAAATATAGTATTAGAATACTATATAGTACCAATGCTGCCTCTAATGACAAACTTATGAAATAAAGTTTAAGATTTCTTTTCTTTTTTTTTTTTTTTTGATCTTAGAATATA